>JBCJKH010003695.1:12100-26640 GCA_039877255.1 Loriculus beryllinus | reverse complement strand
GTGTTTAAATCCTACAGAGGTGGCATAGAAGTCTCATCCTTGATCCTGCACCGTCTGATCTTACATACTCTTAAACAGCTGTAAAGAAGAAAATTATGAGGATTTCCTGCTCTTTATTGCCCTTGTTTTCTAAATGCGAAAGACCCTGTTTGGCTATAGTATGAACAATTATGTTCACAATTAAAGACTGTCACAGGAATACTGTGGTTAACACAGAACTAAACCTTGACTCTCCCAGACTGATCTAGCTCTTTCTTTTCTAGATGTTTGAGAAAGTAACTAGTTTTCCAAACTGCAATGAGAAACAGGCAGTAGTGTCATCCTGTATTTTGCCAGCCAGAAGATGGATATGAAAGAGGTAAATAAATGCATCAGTGCTATATTTGGGATGGGGGGTGACTACAGCAGTCAGTCTTGTCCTAAACTTAAGTTTTGGCTGTTTTGGATGGCCTTAAGGATAGAAGGATAGGGTCTTCAGTATGGAACAGGTGCCTATCCCAGTGTATTTGATAAGGGATACACAATGAAATCTCAGACTGCAGTACATGTAATTATATCTTCACAGCTACACAAGCAAATGTTACTGTTCACAGATTGCTGCTGACCACAGGTGTGCACACAAAGAAGCAGCATCCTCCAACCTCCCCCAGTTTTAAAAATCTCAAATGTGTGATACCTACTGGCCAAAAAAAAACCCCAACAACTAAGTGTAGGAAACCACCCCAAAAAAAGGGAATATGGGGGAGAGACAGAAACACAGGTAAATAGATCTGCTGGGATATCCTGGGGCTTGTACTAAGAAAAGAGATAGGTATTTCACATCTGAGGTGTGTTGTAGCTTGTGATTGGCAGTTTTGTATTTCTTCCTCAAATTACAGAATAAGCACTCTTGATAGAAACAAAATTTTGACAGCAGTTTCTTGATTTATCAGTGATACCTTGCTTCTACCAAGGTACCAAGGTGTGCCTGCTAATTTTGAAATTGAGAGTTTCAGTAAGTTAGGATATGGGAGTAATGCTGTATACATACTCGTATCTTAGTGGTCATCCATCACAAGAGCAGGGTGATTAATGATACTATTCTTCTGGAAACATCAGTTTTTCTCTTTTAAATTAATGTGAAATACATGAAAGGTACCAGCCCTTAATATTGAGTTGTCTAGCCCCAACTGATAGGCTTGTGTGTGCTTGTCTCAGAGTGTGTGCTGGGACCTAGCAGCTCTGGAGGGGTAACTTTATGAAGATTTAATGATTAATTTCCCACATCTTTGGTGGTTTTGGTTGAACTTTGAGGGTAAGGGTTTCGCAACAGTGCTAACTGTGATGGAAGCTTGCTAATTCAGCTACCGGTTTGCCAGAAGTTACAATCAAAAGTGTCTGACCTTTTTTTGAAGGTGCATTGTGCTGCCATAATGCTGAGTATAACTGTAGCTCCTAAGACTTCTGGCAGCCTGTGACAAGCGTCAGGAGCAATTAGCAGTCATTGTCATCCAGAAAATTTGTCATTGTTCTGCTAGTGCTACTCTGAGATTTGTACTTCTTGATTTCACTTTAAGGAAGAATCAGTCTGGATGTGAAGTTACTGGGCAGAGACTTGAGGTACAGTTAGCCTTTGTGTGCTGCCACTGGAGAAGCTGGAGTCTGCCTGTACCTCAGGTCTGCATTTGTTAAATTGAGGTAATGCTTTTCCCTTCATTTGTCCATCTTCTTTCTTCAGACAGTTTCTTGTCTCAGTGACACTCCTTTCCTATGTGTTTGGATAATCTCCAGGCTTTGCTCCTAAGAATCCATGATCTTGGTAGTGGTTTCAGGGTGCAGTGCTGCAAGGCAAAGCAATAATAATAAATCCAAATAACCAGTGTTGTTGTTTTCTGCAGCTGGGTCTGACATGACTCTGTACCAAAATTGGAACTGGGTTTGAAGTTCTTCTATAAGAACTGCTGCCTCCTGGATAGTGAAGCCTCATTCTTTGTTTAAGAATCAGATGGAATACAGATAATTTTGGCAAAGGAAGGTATTAATGTATAGGATACACACAACAAGGGATTCCTCTTTTACAGGGTAGTTTTACAGCAAGTTCAACACTTTGTGCTCATTAGAAATGTTCGTGTTTGCTGCTTCTAAACTCAGACATTTCATGTTAACTCAGGTAACACATCTTCTACAAGGCACAACTTTGTCATTTACCAAAACATATTGCTGAGAATACTGTCAAATCTGTCCACTTGCTTTTTCTGTCTGAAGTTGGCTATGCAGCTAGCTCAGTGATGTATGCAATTGCTGTTTTAATGAAGGGGCACAGATCCCATTGTGTGGATTTGATGTGTGTGCTCTCTGCATTTTGTGAAGTGACTTGTGACTGCATACAGAATTGAAACACTTAGTGATGAGCATTTCTTGTTATGTTGAAATTTCATGCTTTACTGTTTGATGACAGGGAATATTGTTAACTTCCTGAACAGGAAGCATGTTTTAAAAAAACTGTATTTGCATAAAAACTCTATGAGAAGATCAAGGAATTATGGAATTGTTTAGGTTGGAAAAGACCTTAAATATCATCAAGACCAACGCTGTCAAGTTGACCACTAAACCTAGGTTTAGGCACATCCCTAAGTGCCACATCTACACATCTTTTAAATACCTTCAGGGATAGTGACTTCATGACTTCCCTAGGCAGCCTGTTCCAGTGCCTGACAACCCTTTCAATGAAGCATTTTTTTCCCACTATCCAATCTAAACCTCACCTGGTTCAACTTGAAGCCATTTCCTGTTGTTGTGTCTCTTGTTACATGGGAAGAGACCAACACTCACCTCACTACAACTTTCAGGTAGTTGTAGAGAGCAATAAGGACGCTCTTCTCTGAGCCTCCTTTTCTGCAGGCTGAACAATCCCAGTTCCCCCAGCAGCTCCTCATAAGATTTGTCCTATAGACCTTTTACCAGCTTTGTTGCCCTTCTCTGGACCCACTCCAGCACCTCAATGTCTGTCTTGCAGTGAGGGGCCCAAAACTGAGCACAGTATTCGAGGTACAGCCAGCCTCACCAGTGCCAAAGACCGAAGGATGATCGCTTCCCTAACCCTGCTATTGCTGATACAGTCCAGGGTGCTGTTGGCCTTTTTGGCCATCTAGGCGCACTGTTCAGCTGGCCATCAATCAACACTCCCAGGTCCTTTCCAGCTTTCCATCTACTCTTCCCCAAACCTGTACTGTTGTATGGAGTTGTTGTGGCTCAGATGCAGGACCTGGAACTTTGTCTTGCTGAATCTCATACCATTGCCCCCAACCCGTGATCCAGCTTGTCCAGATCCCTCTGCAGAGCTTTCTTGTCCTTCAGTGGATCAACACTTTCTCCCAACTTGGTGTCATCTGCAGACGTAGAGTGCAGTTAATCCCCTTATCCAGATCATTGAGGAAGATATTAAGATGGGAATGAATAAGTTGTTCAAACATGACCCACTCTTACTTTATTATGAAAGATGGAGGCAAACATCAGAGCTGTTAACCCATGTATTGGTCTTTGTCCATCTTTGCATTGTGTAATCAAGACAGATTTTTGCTGTGTATTACTTTAAAGTTACATTTATACTGTCACGCAAGGCCTAATTGTTAAAAAGAAAGAGGAAATATGTGCTGGTTTTTTTGAATGGAAATCCCTGTTGATCTGGTTGAATGTTCATGAATTTGCCTTTGGGGGTTTTGCCTTCAGAAAAAAAAAAAACACATCAGAAAAGCTGCTGTCCATGCTGGTCAAGGTAATAGTTCTTGTGATACAGGAGTCCTTTATGTCATCCTCCCTTCAAAAATCCCCTCTCTAAGCACATGGTTTTGTTTATTACAGACTCTTTTCATCAGATTTCTATATAAACCAATGTAACCAATATACAGAAAAGAATTGATTTAAATCTCTTTTATTTTTTAGCCAGAATAGGATTTGCTGTTGACAGCAAGAATAAATGCAGCTCCAACTTTAACAAAGGAAATTTTAAAAAAATCCTATTTATGTCTTCTGTTAATTTTCTCTATTGTTTTAGTTCATTGAAGGCTTGAAACCAAGGCCACACTTCTTCATGAGGCTTTTAATATGAAAATCTTTTTTGTCTGCATATAAAAGAAAACTAAAATAGTTCTTCAAAGGGATCTTCTGATTTTTTTTTAATATTCATTTTCTGTGGGCCTTGCTAGTTAATGTAAAGCTGTATTTAAATCATATTCTTGCTAATGTAGAATTCAAATTATGTTAGAATGAAAAGTTTTGATACTTTCTAGACTTACTTGGCCCTTAATTAGACACCATAAACCTTGGTTTAGTGTATAATAAAGTGCAAACTCCAAAATACAGTTTTGTGTCCAAGTGCAGCAGTGCCAGTCTCTTGTGCCCTGAAGTACAGGGTGCTACTGGAAAATTAATGGCTGTTTTAGAGACCACAGGTCCTAACAAGTAATATATTTTGAGTAGTTCAAGAAGCAGTTCCCGCAAAACTTCCATCCTCATAACCAGTGATAACCTTAATATACCAGGTGTGTGTTCCGCACATACCAAGGGTTTTTCTTCATTTTCCTATTTAACCTGGTCATGGAGGGCATGCTGCTGATTAGCAAATTCATATTAAGTTGCACTCTGCTGAGAATGTATATATATAATTTTTATATACTGGTGTATTTTGGCAGTAGCGGCAGCTGTTGACTGCCTCATTTTAACGGTTAAAAAACTAGAGTCCCTTAGAGCTTTTGTAATGAGCTCCAGAACTGTGTCAGCTTTTTGAAGGGGTTATTTGGCAATTCCCAGAGAAATTAATGCCCAGAGGAGCAGAATAATATATGAAAGAGTAATAGAAGCATTTCTTAGGCAAAATATTTTAACTGTGAGAAAGATACCAGTTTGTGACTCTGGCAGTAGACTTTTACAAGCCCCAGTGAGTTCTCATTGCCTTTAGGCCTTCATTATTGCCTCCGGTGTCGATTTATGACACTCACACTTTCCTTTTCCCTCTTTATTCTGCAGTGAAAATGAAGCATTGGCTATATATTGATGTGTTGATGGCTTAGTAAGTACAGAGATTTTAGTAGCAATATAATATCTGAAACATTAGATAATACTAGAAATTTATTTTATTTATTTCTTTTGAAGCACGGTGTGGTGATAAAGCAAAACCTTATGATTGTAATTATTGATCTCCTAGTCTTGAATGGTATATGGTGGTTTATGTTTGTGTTAAGTGCGTTTAGAGGTTCAAGTCTGTCTTCTTAAATACATTTTGTAGAAGCTAACACATGGGGTTTCCTACAGTGAGTAAGATAGCATAGGTGGGTGTTTTGGTGTATTGGAAATCTGTACTAGGAGCAGGAAAATTGGATTTTATAATCTCCTAGTCACTTGTTCCATTACTGTTTGCATACATTTTTACAAGCATAAGAGGCAGAGATAAGACTAGTTGATGTGGTAGTGAGGGGATGAGGACTGTTACGGAAATGGGAACAGTTTGGGCCTTTTAATAGCTCCTGTCCAGTTTTTTTTTTTTTTTCTCTTATATTGGGCTATTTAAGTTGAAGATCCATATAAAAATGCTAGCATTTTAAGAAGTGCTAGATGGAGTCCTTCACAATTTCCTCTATATTTTAGTGGGCTGTTTGTTCAGAAATTCCCCGTGCTTTCTAATTCAGCACCAAGTTTTCCTTTAGGCAGACATGCAAACCATACTATAGGAGTGTCTTGAATCTTTAAGTCCAGAAGGTACAGCAAGGGGAGCGTTTGCTTGTAGGTGAACATGTTTGAAGCTTCTTTCAGTAATGTATCTTGGTGACGTGTGGCTGAGGGAACAGGGGGATGGGAAAAGCTTCATCCATGTATTGTTTAAATACTTATAAATGCTTATAAACATTTTTTTTTTCTGAGCATGTGTGTGCATATATATAACATATCATAGATAAAATATGATTTTATAGTGAACAGTATTGTATTCTTACTGGTTTCTGGCACAGATACAAGCTATGCTGTACTCCTGCTTCCCCTCTGTTGTCTAACCCCATCTTTTGTTCTATGTCCGCTCTGAGCTCTTGTTCTTCCCCATTTGCTTCACTGCCAGCTTTACACCCTCTCTTCTCCACAACCTCAGCACACTTCAGGTCCTGACAATATCTGCTTCTGTTCATGTAGTCCCAGCTCCTCTGAGGAGCAGCCTCTTGAAGACTGTGAAGGCAGTTGTTTGTGAGACTCTCATCCTTGCTCCATTTATACCCTACCTTTGACCATTCTGATAACACCATACATGTTTTAATAGCACACATCTTTCTGTTTTAACTGCATGTATACATGTTAACACATGTATAACAGCTGTGTCTTTGAATTCCCCAGAACATTCCCTTTTCTAAAGACAATAAAATGTATTTTATTTCTAGTGAAATAAATATGGAATTTGTAAGCCAATCTTTAATGACAATAAAAGAACCAGAAAGCTTAGAAATAGTATTGGAAAGCAGGATATATCATGCCACAGATGATGGTCGTGGCCACTCCTTACTAACAATTTATGTGGTCTTTCTGTGGTATGTTTAAATGTGTTTTATCAAATGTGTACATGTATTTGTGTATACACTGGTGTATTTGTTATAAACCAGTTCAGAAATGTGTGTGAAATTAGGTCATTGGATGAGATTCTGTGATGCACAGAAAATTTGCATATAAAAGGCAAGGGAATTAATAAACCTTTTCAACAACTTTGTGCGGGTCTGGGCTGTTTCAGATACTGCAATCAACCCTTCAGACATAGCATGGATACTCAGAACTACAGAGCTGCCACCACCCTGAGTCCTCTGCAGTGTCATGCCCTGAGGATTTCATGTTTTACCAAGGAAGCTGTGTGTTGGAAATGAAATGCCAGTAGTTAAAATTGTGCAAAATTAAATCCTCTGCATGTAGTTCCCTGCTTTTGCTCCTTGGAGGAGTGCTTTTCTTCATAGGACCATTTCTTTTGCATTTCTGAATCCCTTAATATGTCACATAGTGGGTGGAGACTGCTGTTTTGATTTGCTACCATTGTGGCAAATGTGCCTTGTCTTATTTATTTTCTTAATTTTGAACGATTTCTTCTTATGGTATACTGTGGAAGGGAAAGGACAAACTTCTTTGCAGGAAATGAGAAGGAACAGAGTGGTCTAAAGATGTACATTTGTGGATGAGGAAAGCATAGTGGGTGAGTGTATCTATCTGCCCTTTTGAAAAAGTCTTCTCAAATGCAGCCATCTGCAGAGAGATCTCAGGTGTTTTTCCTGTCAAGTGCCATAAGACCTATGCAAGCATACCTGGAGATGTGGTGTGAATGCCGTGCTTGTACTCTTTGGGTCCGGTGTGCCTCCAAGGGTGCTTTCCAGCTGTGCATGGACTTGTGCCTGCAGGTCTCTCTTCAGACTCTCAGACTTGTGAATGCAGCATTGGACTGTATCTCAAAAGATCTCACAGATACCTTCAGTGAGAGGTAGCCATAAATCTGTGCGAAAGGTAAACTGAGCAAAGTTGGGACTCTTCTTTAGAAGGTTATGGCCTCCAAATACTTTGAGATTCTTGGATGAATGATGCTAAGGAAGTGTGACGTGTTGCGACAAGGTATCAGATAATGGTTTCTTCACGTGCAATTTTGCTAATTCCTTTATTTTGTGCCAGGTAAATTGCTCTGTGTGCCTTCAAGCAATCTTAATTTAATGCAGTAATGACTTTGAGTGATTGAAGAACTAATCAACTCTAGCCGCCACTTCTCATCCTCTAGCTTAAGAATGATGAGTCTGTTGGTGCCTTTTTCCCCATCCCTTCTCGCATCACAGCTCCACAGGAACACAGACCCTCAAAAGCATAATCACAATGCTCGTGTTTGCACATCCAAACGCCACAACTCGGACCTAGGAATCAGTGTAGGGTGTGGGTTTTTTAAAATTTATTTTTAATTCATACAGGAAAGAATTAATCAGAGCAGGTTTTTTAATCATTTAGTAAAAACTTAAACAGGCACCAGATGTTTTTGGCTTAGGGCTTGAGTGACATTAACCCATCATAGCAAAACTTGGAAAGGATCTAGAGGAGTTGAATGATCTGACCTTTCCAAGGAGAGATCTCAAGGATTTGGGAATTGCACCTGTGTAAGTTACTTTGTTCCCAAACATAGCCTTGTTTTATCCAGTAGCAAATATATGCATACATATATGCGTTAATGCCTGTGTTCACACGTACATTCATGTCTTTCATACTTGCATCTGTTTAAACTTTTTATGCAGTCATTTATATAGTCATATATAGTATGTTAGAGTTTCTTTTAAAATCTCATCTCAGTCATTCAGAGCAACAGTTTTATTTCAAACCATTCTGTGAGCCTTTTTTAAAATCTGGGAATCTTCTTTTCATGTCTTCTTGGCATAGAAGAAAGTGAAATGCATCATAGCAAATTCCGTCCATGCTTACTGAGAATTTAGGAGCTACATTTCAGTAATGTAACCCCTGGTGTACTTAATGATAAAAGAATTATGACACTTGAAATGCAAGCACGGAAAAGCAAAGTAGCTTTTTCTAAACAAAAGGAAATCGAACTGTGGCAAAACTTTCATAAAATTGGCTGTGTGCATCCAAGTCAAAATTACAAATCTGCTGTCTATGTTTTATATTTTATCAATGCTGTATGCTACAGTTTTTAAAAAGAAAGAGAAAAGGGAGGGTATTTTTTATTAAACCAAATTGATTAAATGAAATTTTAGGAATACTATCCAGAAGTTTCAATTCCGGTCTCAAAGTTTTAGTCTATCCTAGCTAAGATGAGGTGTACATATAGAGAGAAATGTAAGAATCCTTCTGCTTATTCTACATTAGACCTGACCTATACAATTATTGCTACACATAAGCCAGTGTAAATTTAATGGGTTTTTACTTTTTATACACTTTCTGAGAGTCCTGGCTATCTTCTTTTGCATTTGTTAAAAAGAGATAGGGATATGAGATGAATGCTTTAACAAGACGCAGCAGTGTTAGCCTGTAACAAAAGCCTGCTGGTAAGTTTATGATTGGCAGCAGGCAAGGCATTTTGCACCACAGAATCTGGAAGCTTTCACAGCAACTGAGTTGGGTATTTTTATGTGCTGGCATATTCTCCCCTTGCTCCTCCAAGCTCTGTTGATGGCTCAGGTCATTGTGAACAGTGGATATACCAAAGCATGTGTGTTGATTCTGATATGCCCTTGCCAGTGCAGCCTGCTGGAGGATGAGATGTTCTGATCATGTAAGAATCATGGTGGCAATTTGACAATCTCTGAATATTATTTTTTGACAAATATTTTAAGTGTTATAGAAATATTTTCATGCAATATTAACATTATTCCAACACCAGTATAGAAGCATAAATTACCAGATGAGTCAGAATTATGTCCCTTTTCCTGCTGTGTGTGGGCAGACCCCTGCATCTGTGCTCATTACAGGTTTGGGACCTAAATGCATTAGTGTGTATTGGAAGAAAATAAGTCTTTAAACTATTTTAATAGAGGGAATATGTTGCTCATGGTTGTGAAGAAAGAAAATCTTCTAAAAATGGAAATTTCCTCGTGCTTCACTTTTAAAAGACAAGTAGACAAGTATGTTAACATGGAAATGTCTCTGGAAATCCTTGCAAGATTAATGACAAAACTGAAAAAAAGTGTAAAGCAGCTCGAATCAATATCTTGAAAGAAAAGTAGAGATGTATTGTCTTCCAGAGATTCCAGACAAGATTTCTGTAAGTGGACTGTAGTGTTGATCCAGTATTTCCGTAAAGTGTATTTGTAGATAATGTAGTAATACCTAATGCAGTGTGGTAATTTCACTAAGTCTTTCTGACAAAAGTTTTCCCAAAGTCATAAACTTGTTCATTGTCAGCCTTTTCTCAGGGGAACAATGAAAATACCCACTCAGAGGGATTTCTGCTTTCATCTGACACCTTTCCTCAAACAGAAACTCACAGGTTATTGAAGAAGACATTCCATTGCTTGGGATCCTGAGATTTGTCTTTGTTTTTAAGGACTTCAAAGATGTCTGTGTACAGCACTGCTTTATTTGGATTTTATGCCTCTGTGAAAGTGATATGTTCAGTGTTTGTCGTCTGGGTTGACTTTGTACACTGAGCAACAACAGCGAATGTTTCAGAAAAGCAAGTAGTTGTGCTTTTGCTCAAAAAAGTGGAAATTACAAGAGAAAAGCATCGAAGTCACAAGAAACAAAGTAGGAGGAAGAGTGAAATTTAAATTCCTGTAGCTGAAGCTGCTCAAGTGGATCTTTCCTCTACTTCTAGAGTGACCACTTTCTGAGTAGCAGGATTAGAACTTTTTTTCCCCACTGTAAATAAGAAATCTGATGATTCGCACTTCCATTGAACTGCTACATGCTCCTTCTTTTCCTAACACATCACTTCGTGCTATTTTTTCCTTCCATCTCTAGGTAAAGAGTGGCTTCTCTTTTTCTTCCCCTTCGCTGCTGCCTCCTAGGAGGATTAAAAATCCTACCCAATGTTTTCCAGAACCAGAGAAAATTCAGCCTTATCTGTCCTGTGGGTCATTTGGACACTGCAGTTTTCAAATTAATATTCAGAGCAGTTACAGGGACCCCTACTTCTTCCTTTGTTTTTAATAATCAATTTAGGAAAATTTGATTAGCTCTGGTTGTTTGTCTTTTTCTTTTCATATTGCCTGAATCTAGGTTGTCCTCTGAGATACCCAGACCTTGTGAATTGCTGATTTCTTTCCCTTGGACCAATTTTCATCTAGTCAATTGAATTATCATTTCACCTGACTCCTTCCTTCTTTGAAAGTGTGATACTCATTGTGAGCTTCTTCTTGGCTTTGTAATGACTTTCATCTTGAGTATTAGAAAAAAAGTAGTACTTGGAAAATATTTTGATAGTCTTACAATTCAAGGTATGTTGTCAGATCTCTCTAGCGACCACACACAATATAAGAGCAACAGATATAATTAACTTTGTGCAGGTCGGGGGGAGGGTAGGGGAATCGTCTTCGTTACCTCCCTTCTTCAGTTTTGAAATCTCATGCTCTTGTATGATATCTCAGGAAATTACAGACTGTGAGTGGGATTCATATGGCAAACTGTAGACGTCTACATCTGAGTTAGTCACCCAAGGCTCCCTGTGTGGGGAATGGAGAGAAACAGGACAGATGAATCACACCCTTGAAGAACCTATTTTTTTTCTTTTTTACCTTTATGCGAAGACAGAATGACTCATAACCTGAAAATGCCCATTTGGCTAGTAAAGGAGCCATGTGATGCAATGGCTGCATTCTGCACCCCAAAAACTAGATGAATTGAGCATGGCGCTTTGTGGCTCTGGTGCATGCCTGTGTGCATGCCTTTTATTTGTTGTATTATGCGAGTGTTGAGTTCCTAGGAAAAAATCTGTGGTTTTTCACATAGAAATTCCTTGAATAACCAAAGACAGTGTTAGGTTTCCATGTGTGAGAAGTCAGAAATGAAGAAATGTGTAAGCTGAATTAGCATGTTTCTCCTGTATGAGCGTTTCTCAATAAACGTCAGCAAATGATATAAAAATCCTTAGTATGTAAATTTTCCAAACTTTGCTGACATGTCAGTTTAGTAGCTGAGAGGTTGCTTAAATGATGCTGCTATTTAGTCACCTTTGGAAACTGTATGCTCTCTGCTTTTAGGGAGATGTGCAGATTCTGTCTGGATAGTAGAGGGAGCTGTGAGCTCTTCACGCTATATAAGAGGTGGTCTCTTCTCTTTGTGTGTAAACCACATAATACATCTCCCTCAAATTATCTCGTATTAAATCAGCCTGAGGAATCTGCAGTAAGTGAATAGATGAAGACCTTGCATCTCTACTTGCGGAAAAGAAATCTGTCTTCCTGTGTTTGCTTCTTCAGTATGTCATTGGCAAAAGCATGTGGGGCATGAGCCTGGGTGGGCTCACAGGAGCAAGTGGTGCTGGTAGCAATGACCACGTGTGTGGTCAGGATCTCAAGATCCAGACTTTGGAGATGTGTTCTGAGTAGCTGTATAAATTACAGCTGACTTTTGTGCAGAGATGGAGCCACTGTGTATCTAGATTCTTTGCCAAATTCGTATATTCTAGTTCCTACAAAGTGTTTCCTTGCCAGGCCACACAGTGTTTGTAGGCACATTGTTCTGTTGGTCCCTTTTAAAGTGAGCAGTTTTGAAGCCAGACGTCCGAGGTTCAAGTCTATGAAAAATAAGATGTGGCCTGACTGTACTGTGACTGTGACACAGAATGCTGGAGAACCAGTGGATTCAACACCTTCCTGCTTCCAGACAAAACCAGCATTGCCATCCTCTCCCTGGCAAAAAAGTAGAAGAAAAATACCCTCAGAAAGGAGCAGTGGCTGTGTCATGGAACCAGCATGAAATACGAGTTTGAGGTACCCAACATACCTTTATGAATCAAACATTCAGTTAAAATGATGCTAACACTAGCTTTTGATCTGACTGGATCAGTGCAAGCACTGTAAAAGGTAGGTTAAAGTAGTAAAACAGTGAATGTAGCTGGGAACTGGCTACAGTGCTGTTTCTCTCAGCTGGAGGTGTTTTGTCAGCTCTGGTCAGTGCTTTGTGCAAAAGCAGTTTCTGCAGGATCTTCACCATTGAGGAGCAAGCTCCTTCTGGCTTTTTACCTTACCTTTCACCCAAAGGCAGGCAGATCTAGAACAGCAGCCTGATGTGAAAGCTGTCTTGGAGAGCCATGTGCGGGCTTGCAGAGTCAGGTGGCTCAAACAGATGTGTTGACAACTGCCTACAAAAGCAGGGCTGGAGTTCTCCTAGTCCCTGGAAAGCTGACGTGCCTCTTCCAGATGACAGCTGGTGTCATAAACTCCAGTGCTTAATGTGAATGCTGTCTGCTTCTGCTTTTTATATGACTGTATCTTTCTAGATTAGCTCCCACTGTATAGCAGTTGAATTACTTGCTGATCTTTCCAGTATTTATTTGAAGACATACACAAATTTAATTTTTATTTTGAAATGTATCTGTCAAATAATGGTTCCCTGGGTAAAATTCCTACTTTTATATATTGGTGGGACATAATTTGCATTATAGCTACTTCAGCATACTGATTTTTATGTGATAAAATAGTTCTTAGTAGCAACTTCCCTTGTAATTTGTGTATTGTGATGGTACCAAACAATAAAGATAACTGAGAAAAATATCTCTCCAGGAATTTGAGTGCTTGCACTTCAAAGGAGCAACAATGAAAAAATGATCATACATCTGAATCAGAAGAATATTTATATCTAAATTGAGTAACCATGTAATTCTCTTGGTGTTGCGCATGTGCTGTCTGTCCTCCTCCTGTTGCATGCTATAGCCTGATTCAGATCTTCTGTGCAGTGTTTATTACCTGACCTGAAAAGCTCAATCTAAATATTTGGTGAGTTCAGTGATGTTCCCAGTGTACTTCGGGCTGCTTATGTAGTTATAGAAGAGGAAAATATAAGGGGCTGGCCATTCTGTTGCTCTAACTTTTTGATATTTAGATGGTGCTTTTAGGAACTGGTTAAAAATTACATTTTTCAGTACTCAGCTGCAGAGGAGGACTCAGTATTTTCAGATGTGTTAGGAGCCATGATGTTTTTTGGGCGCATACATGTATCTATTCAAATCTCTGCCAAAGGGTGTTCCTCTGTCACGAGGCTTCCGGATGTCAGCTAGAAAATATCAATCCTCAGATCTGGTCTGATAATTAGATATTATAAAGTCCAGGCTGAATTTATTTTGTAGCTAGTGTGTATGTATTGATTCATGTATATGTATATTTTTCAGCTCTTTTCCTGTGTGCATTTTCCCCTGATGTAGTTAAAGAAGACAAGGTACATTCTTGCAAGTTCTATTTAGATATTAAATGAGCTCTTTGGGTCTCCTTTTCTCAGGCAGGCTCCATTCAGGTCATCCTAGTGTGTTTTTCTCCAGCAGAATGTACAAAGAGGTTTTTTTCTTTCCCTGCTTCCTACAAATAGAGGGAGGAGGTTGGACAGAGCCATAATTTATTCTCAAAATTCCAGAATTATCAATGGGTAGCTACCAAGATACGCTATTTACAGACACATTCATCATCTGAGCTAGGCTGAACCAGTCAGGGCAGTTGACAGAGTTCTCTGGGAGGTAGGGAGATTCATTCTTCTTACACTTTTCTTGTGGTCATTCCTGCGATGCCTTTTATTTCTTATCATTATAGTTTTATATTCTGCCTTACACATTTACCTGATAGGTTTTTTTAATTCAATTTTTAAAGTTCATAAATCCTTGAATTTTTGAGGACTGACCAAATGTGATTGTTGCTAATTGTTACTTACTATTGACATATGGTCCTGACAAAATTACTTGTACAGTAAAACATCATAGGTCACTGTTTCCTGTTCCTGCTCTGTCATTAATTAATTTCCTGTCTTTGTTTAATACACCTTGCATTAATAGAGTCATAGAATCATAGAATAGTTAGGGTTGGAAAGGACCTTAAGATCATCTAGTTCCAACCCCCCTACCATGGGCAGGG
>JBCJKH010003695.1:0-12000 GCA_039877255.1 Loriculus beryllinus | reverse complement strand
CTGTCCTGAGGATCTCAAATTCGACCATCTCATGATCACTGCATCCAAGGCTGCCCTGGAGCGTCACATTTCCAACGTGTTGGTGAGCACGAGGTCAAGCACGGCACCTCTCCTTGTTGGCTCCTCTATTACTTGCAGAAGGAATCTGTCTTCCACACAATCGAGGAACCTCCTGGATAGCTCATGCCGGGCCGTACCGTTGCTCCAGCAGATGTCAGGGTGGTTGAAGTCCCCCATGAGAACAAGGGCGTGCGAGTGTGAGGCCTCTCCTACCTGTCCGTAGAGTGCTTCATCCACAGAGTCCTCTTGATCAGGAGATCTGTAACAGATCCCCACAGTAATGTCTCCCATTGCTGTTCTCCCTTTAACCCTGACCCACGAAATCTCTGTTAACTGATCACCTGTCCCCAGAGAGAGGCTTTAGAAGGGATTTAGGTGGAATTTCAATCTGTATATAATTACTATACATACAGATATGAATTATTTAAGGTAAAAATATTTGCAAGATTGCCAAAACAGTTCACGAAGAGTTTTGTAGGCCATCCTTGGCTGCTTGTTTCTCTAGCATATTACAAAAAATTAACCTTTTAAGCTGGGCACATGATGTTGCTTTCATTGAGTTGCCCACAGCTTTTCTTGGTATTGGTGAGGTCTTCAGAGTGCTTTTACAATGATAGTGTTCTCCCATCTCTATCAGAAATGCCATATTCTGGGATTGCATTTATTGTTCATAGCTGTGCTCTAATGAATGAGCAGATTTGGGCTGGTTGGTCTATCTCTGGTTTCTCACTTGTTTCCAGGTAATGAACTGGTAGCTTGAAATAGATGTTATTAATCTGTAGCTGCCTGGTGTTACATTTTGTGCTACTGAATGTAATCTTACTGTGTTACTCAAGGTCCTTTGGCTTTGTGTACAGTTCAGTCTTTCTCTTAATTGACCTTGCCTCTCCAATTTGAATCGCAGGAAAACTTGTTCCTTGCAATTACACTTCTTGTGCAAGGACTATTGAGGTAAATTATAAATTTAGTCAATCCATCCTAATCTCAGTTCTGTGAAACTTGATTAGTCATCCTCCTTTTGGCTGGTAGTACCCCTCAGATACTTTTCTTGATGTTTCTTCAGTAAGGTTGCCAAAGAAACCTTCAGTTTAACCAGTGGTTTTCTATTTGACACTGTATCAAATGCTTTATTGAAATTTAGATCAACTATGTCTCCTTTATTTAGGAAACAGACCCAGTCCCTTCATCAAAGTAGGCTTTTGCCATTGGTCTGGTGTGAATGACGCATATTTTCTTAAACTATTCCTTCTTCTCAATTTCCTTAAATTTACCTCTGTCTTTGATAGTTGCTTCTTTCAAAAGCATGCTGTGGAGGCCTGGCTAAAGTCGTATGTACTGTGTAGATCAGAATAAAACATTGCATGTGCAGGCTAATGAGTGCTTCAGTCACCCTTCTAAAAATGGTTACAAGTTTTGCTCTTCCTCCTTATGTGGTTGTCCCGCAGTGGACCTGCAGTTATACCTGGGATTTCATGTGCCAGCTCTTTTGACACACGGACCAACACTCGTTCCTTCCTTCTGCTCTTCCATCTGTTGGTGTCCTTGTGTTGTAGTGTTCCCTGTACTTGGATAATCAGCTGTCAGGGGCTGTGCTTTTGTGACTGTTGAACACCTAGAGAACCCAGCATCATCCACAGCTCTGGCTAAAGTGGTATGATCAATGAGATTTGTCACATTTTGACTTTTTTGGCTGTCATGGTATAACCCCAGCTGGCAACTGAGTGACACAGCTACTCACTCACTCCCCCTCTCTTGGGGTGAGGGAGAGAATCAGAAAGGTAAAAGTTA
This sequence comes from Loriculus beryllinus, assembly GCA_039877255.1. Classification (NCBI taxonomy): domain Eukaryota; kingdom Metazoa; phylum Chordata; class Aves; order Psittaciformes; family Psittacidae; genus Loriculus; species Loriculus beryllinus. The sequence continues at coordinate 10,152 of JBCJKH010003695.1, read as the reverse complement.
GAAAACTTGTGGGCTGAGATAGAGACAGTTTAATAGGCAAAACAAAGGCTGTGCATGCAAGCAGAACAAATCAAGGAATTCATTCACCGCTTCTCCTGGGCAGGCAGGTGTTCAGCAATTGCCAGGAAAGCAGGGCTCTTTCATACTGTCCTGGGTTCAGCAGTAGCAGTCAGTTTTTCTCCTTCTGAGTAGCTGGTGTAGCTGTGTTTTGACTTACAGCCTGGGAACAATGCTGATAATACTGATGTTTACCCTGACCAAGGACTTTGTGAGTCTCATGCTCTGCCAGGGAGGCCGGGAGGAAGCAAAGACAGGACATCTGACCCAAACTAGCCAAAGAGGTCATACCACAGCATGTACCCAGGATGTAACTGAGTTACCCGGAAGAGTACACACTTCCCGGTCGGGCTCGTTTGCGGCGGGTGATATCGTACTCTCTTCCCTTGTTATTTTCTTATTATTATTGGTGGTAGCAGTAGTGATTTGTGTTATACCTGAGTTACTGGACTGTTCTTATTTCAACCTGTGGGAGTTACATTCCTTCGATTCTCCTCCCCATCCCTCTGGGAGTGGGGGGGAAGAAATAGCGGGGGGGGGGAGAGGGGGGGGAGTAGAAACTGAGTTTAAACCACGACACATACCTTTGAGCTCCAGAAGCAGAGGAGGGGAATAACCTTTAATATCCAGAAACGTCATGGTCTGTACGTGAGAAGGATCATTCTGGATGCAAGCAAACCTACTTATTTCAGGGGTGGTAACAAAGGATACATCAACATGAATAAGCTCTACTGGAGGAGGTTTTTTCTGTATTCTCTGACACTCACGCATTCTCCGCACAACGAATGAGATTTGTGCAAAATCTGAATGCTTTTGAAAACTGCAGAGTCAGCAAGGAGGTTTGTCCTGTAGTCATAGAGATTCACTAGCCAGGAAGTTCCCACAGTCATTTTGCAAACCTGTACTTAAGAATATGCCAGCCTCTGCCAACTGTTATTTTAGATGCTGGTTTTTGCTGCATTCTGTGCAGCCAACAGCACCCCTCTCAGTATAGAAATCTGTTAAGTGGGAGTTAGGTGTAAGGACAAAATGTGTGTTTACTTAAAATTAGAAGATGTACAGTGTTAAAATGTTTTGTAATGTCTTAACCTAACTGTGCATCTTTTTATCAGCTAAGTGAAACTCCTGTACCATACTAGTATGTCATTAATCAGTGAGTTGGAAAACACTGTTTTAGAATTTAAAATGAGCAGGACATTAGTTAGGATGAATCATTCTTTGCTCATCTTTTTAAGTGTAACTGTCATTTACTTACTGTAAATACAGTTCAATAGCATGGTAAGACTGTATGTTACCTGATTTTCCAGTTTACCATTAATTATTTTAAACGTGATGTTACTGTGTTTGTTCCCAGTTGAAACATGCCTCTGTTTATAGCATGATAGGTTTAATTTTCATGTGGTTTACTTCACCACAATATCTGTTCAAAATCAATGGTTTTACTCTTTCCTCACATTTCTTTAGCACTTTCCAGACCAGAATATCATAGTTGTTCATCAATATTGAAAAAATTGTGCCTATTAAACATAGCAGCCTTGATTTTAAAAACTGCCATAGAAATATGACAGTTGTTAGATGAAACACCTCAAAGGATTTTCAAGGTTGACACTGTTTGAAAACCTGCTCCTTTTTAAAAGACTATAATTGGGTACCCCAGTTCCTTAGTTACATCAAAAGAAAATTTTATAAATAAGCCTATCCATTTCGCTTCACTGCTGGGAAATAGGATTAAATAGATAACCATTTTGACCTGTGCTTCACAAAACAATAAAATCCAAATATTTACTAACACTGAAATAACAAATTTGCTGTTATATTACTTACTAATTAATATGCACTTACTAAGTCTGAAGTATAGCTGGGGAGTTCTTCTTAAGTGGTTGGAAAGCTCCTATTTTGTTGACCTTTGTGCATTAAAAATATGACTAGTTTGTTTGGGTTTTGGTCGTAATCAACTAAGGAGGTCTGCCTTTCTGGTTTGCTTTTTTTATTTATGAAAGCATACCGTATACATTAAGCCCTCACATAAGCCCTGCAAGCCAACCTTGACTGCATGTAGACTGGCATCTCAGCTTGTCATGCTTGTTGCCTCTGGCTGCCAATAATCCTGAGTTTTAAAACTGGAGTTGTGAAGTGACTTACAGAGTGATTATTAAAGAAGAGTTGGCTCAGTTACACCCCAGCTGCTTCCCTGTTCTGTTTTTGGTCCCCTGTTCATCATTGCAGTGTCCTGTGTGCAGGATGGTGCCGTACATGAGGCATTACTTGCTTTATCAGAAGTATAAGCAAAGTGTTTCTGGTGAGCTTCATGATTATGATGCTGATCTGGGTACAGGTTCTGGGTGTTCTGTCTAAAGGCTTTGAATTTCCTACTGCCATGAATTGTTGAACGGCTTGACAAGGGCCAGTTTCTGCCTCTTACTTGTCAAGTGTTAGAAGCCAGTGACTGCACTGAAATTTCACCCTTTGTTTTGTGTGCTATGCAGGAGCATCATGCATTGGCTTCTTAAATAATGACTCTAAAACCCCATGGCCACCAAGTTATTTACAAATAAGTAATGTACATATTTGTTAAAATTTAGTAACTTAGTTCTTCAGAGATCCTCCTTGCTTTGCCCCCACTTTATTTCTGTCCAAATGAAAACAACCCCCCCTACAATAGTAAACTTACTGACTTAGCAACAATAAAAATATATAATTGCATTGACATACCTTTTTCTGGCTGCATATCTGATAAAACTTAAGAAATTAAGATTCTTTATAGACTTTGTAAGATGATAGGCTAATGGCTATGAGTTTAAGCCCACTCAACAGAGCGGTATATTGTTACCTTCTGGAGAAAAAAGAGGAGTATGCGCTTAGCGTATGTGATAATGAATAATGCTGAATTAAAGATTATTTCTGAATAATATGTTTAAAGCGCTTTCATGTTACCACTCGGAGTCTGTTTCTACAGAACACTGAATTAAATGTAAAGACTGTGAATGTTATTCATTACCAATGCAGTTAGTATTGATGGGTTATGATACAGGTCACTGAATCAAATAATGTAAATTACTTACATATTTCTAATCAGTCTAGAAAAAACAAGTTGATACCATTTTCTGTAGATTTTTCTTCTCTTTTTGTCCACACTTGAAATAGTGTTAAATTAAGCAAAAGAATATTTAAACCTCAAGCACCTGTTACACAATCTATCCTGCTTGCCGTGCCTACAAAAATCTCCAGCTAATTTCAGTGGGACTTTGATCACACAAATTGAAGATGGAGCCTCCCTCCAAATTTGTATACTATCTAAATCTCTTAATTTTCAACTCTTACTTGAGAATATTTTGTCCGAAACAGACTATTCCCAAAAGTGCTCACTGCAGAACTGTGTGTAAAATTACTTGACATAAAGTCACTTGACATTTGGACAACACATTAAAAACTCCTGCTTAAGCATCGCATCAAATATCATAGCTCTTACTAAAAATAGTCCCCTTTAAGAAAATGTTTCTCTGTGATTGTTCATGCCTAATTAATCTCATTTTTTGCTACTGATTTTGTAAATACTTTCCTATATTAATACTTTCAACTAGATATCCTTTTGATATTTTGAATTCAATGAGACAAACAGTAAAACCAAAACACACGTAGACTATTATAATGCAATTTACACTAGCCTTTTTTTTCCTTGGAAAGCAATTGAAAAGTCAAAAGCACGTCAGGAGACTGATCAGATTAATGTGCTCAGTTTTGATGTACTGTAGTTATCACAGAAATATTAATGACTTAACTCTACTGAAAGGAAATAAGGTTTTACCTACCACTGTGTCTGAAATTATTAGATTTCAGACACAGTTGGACAGTTCTGAAGTAAGTTTTTATGGCGTAATATACTTTGAAATCTAAAATTTAGTTTTGCTGTGCTGTTGCCATCTAGTCCATAGGATGTAAAACTGAATTTCTTGACTGGCTGTGGGCAGATCGTAGTCTTCTGGCATTTTTTGCAAATGCACGAAGTTATAACCAAAAAAGAACTTGAAGTCATCATTTAAATCACTTATATTTTGATGTGGGCACAGTATTGCGCACAGAATGCTGCCTGTCTTCCAAATGCAGAATCTTATGGCTGCTTTTGACTTTAAAGGTAAATACTCCTTTAAAGTCAGCATTCGCATCTGTAGTTGCAGAATGTAGGATAGCATTTGCAGGAGAAGAAATATCTATGTATCTCATAAGCCTTTTGCATATTTCCACTTGGAATACTGAAAAAGTGTTACATTCTTTCCTATTTCAAATGCATTTTTTTACTGAACATCTGCTGAACGCCCTGAGAACTGGAAGAGAGAAACATCATCAACATGTTTTCATTGTCCTTCAAAACCAAATTAAATTTTCACTGTATTTATAAACATTTTATTTTTGCTTGTCATGCACCTTTGCTTACAGGATTCTTTTGGCAGACTGCAGATCTAAAGAAATAGCTACAAGTATCTAAGAAATACTTGATACAGACATTTAATATGAATTTATCACAATTGTTCACACTGCAGCCCTGCCTTACACATTTGCATTCATTCAGTGAAGGAAATTATTTGCAAATCTTTCAATGTGAATGATTTTCAATGGCAAAAGGTTTTAAGAGAGAGTTGAATATTTTGGTGAGAGTTTGCAAAGGGCAAAAATAGAATCATAGAATCATAGAATCATAGAATCGTTAGGGTTGGAAAGGACCTTAAGATCATCTAGTTCCCACCCCCCTGTCATAAGCAGGGACACCCCACACTAAATAGAAGAATGCATTTAAACCAGTGTAGAGAGTCTGTCAGGTGTGTAAAAAAAAAATCTTTATATTTTAGCATTACCAAGTGGTAGTTGTTGAAACTTCTATTATGATTCTTCAGTAGTGATTTGAATGCTTGGTTAATACTTTTTAGGTATGAGGTAATTTCAAAGGGATCTTTCTGTTATATGAGGAAATTCACACAAATAACAAATCTGCTGTTAAAGCAGTGGCAGAGTTCAGTTGCTTCTGCAGCTGTAGGTTGGTATTATTTTCAGTTTTAAGCCACCCACATTACTGCAGGATGCACCCAGTCATGCGTTAAGTTGCATGATTAACATCTGTCGTATGCTCTTCATCATCAGCCTTAGAAAGCTGGGTATGTAGGATAATAATTTATTTTGGTAGAGTTAATTTTAAGAGTGTTTCTTGTATTAGAAAAGGCAAACCTGAAGATCTGTACTTGAAGCAGAAGGCAGTGATGGTGTATGTGTCTTAGGAGACTTAAAAGCCCTTATTTCAGCTCATCTGTGAGAAAGCTAGCTTCTGCCAAGTGAGGATTTCCTTTTGAAGTGGAAGATTCATGGAAATCTCCATGGTGGTGGAAAGCTCAGTGATAATTGCTGGCCACCATTTTCAATCATGGAGCTTTCTGCAGGACCTAGACCTTGTTGTCTGCCATTGTTTCGAACCATGGAGCTTTCTGGAGATCCTGGACCTTTAAAGACCCTGGGGATGATGTGTGAGAGGATGACACAGGTGACGACTGGGTAGGTGCTTCAGTAGGTTCAGTTTCCTGCCTAAATCGGGACTCTATACTTAAAAAATGTCTGATGCTGGCATCACTACATTTCAGTTCCAAGTGGTGGGAAATTCACAAGATCAGTTGTTTTTCTCAAATGTTGCCATCTTGGCCTGAACTCAAATGACAGCAGCTGTTCTCATGAGATTTCAGTTGCAGCCAACTGAAAAACCAGCCTTTTCCTTTTCAAATCTAACCAGCTAGTGACAGCAGCAGTGACTTCAGTTCACAGCATTGGGAATCCATACAGCTTCTCCCTCATGCCACATACACGTGAAGAATAAAATGGAGGTGGACTCCAGTGTGCTATGTATAGTTTTCACCATATAGAGTTGTGTATTTTTTATGTGGAAAATATGGCACAGTCCTCCAGTGTCCAGCACTTACACTGAATATGCAATGTATTCACTAAAGATTTAAGTGTAAAGATCTTTAAAAGGAGAAACTTCCCTCTAGGGAGGAGCTGACTGGGAATGACTTCTACCTTCAGCCGCATGTGATGGCACTGAAATATCAGCTCCTCCTGCTTGATCTCCGCCAGCATTTACTTGCCCTCCTTCATCTCCAGCTTTCAGCAGCATATGGAGCACTAACAGACTCGTGGGCAGCTTGGCCTGACCTGAAAAAATCAGAAAGCAGTACTGATTTTAAAAATAGGGTGTGGAAGCTGAAGGCAACTTGTGCCTGTCTCACAGGAACAGGAGGAGTGGTGAGGATCACAGGGGGCTTGGTATGTGTGTTGAGAGGGTTAGGACCAATTGAACAGGGAGGAAAATACGGGTGTACTTCCACAGTCCCTGCTGGAAAGTGGAAAAGGTGCTTCTTTCCCCCAGGGTGCCAATGCTGCTTCCACACTGTCTTCGGGTGTTTCTTACCCCAGTGGGCTTTAAGTTCCTGGCTGCTGAGCTGGGTATCTTGTTTAAAGGCACCTTTATCCTCACCTTCATCCTGGGTGGGCATGGTGACTATGGAGATGTCACAATTATGTGTCTTCACTGCCCCAAGGCATAAGATAGTGGTTTGAAATGATGCTGATATGGTACACTGTAGGCAGTAGGAAAGGGAAAAACCATTGAGCACCTACAATACTAACGGATAACCACTTAAATGAGAGGTTTTTGTGGGTTTTTTCCGTCTTTCTTCCATCTGAACCCACAGGAGAACTGCTGATGGGTGCCTGAGAGCGGTTTCTTGAGCTGGCTTCCTCTCATGTTGTTGAAAGGAAGGCCTAAAACTTTCTAAGACATTATTTAATCCCATAAAATATGTAATTCCCAGGCAGATTGAGAGGAGGCCCAAATCCTAGTTGTGGGATGAAAAACTGAGTGACACATTTGAAACATGATGCTGGGTATGAAGTGGGAGAGTATCTTTTTCAGCCTCGTGCAGTGCTAGTTGTCTTATTTAAACCTTACTGAGTGCTGAGAGGAGTAGCTGATCACTGTTGTGTATGTAATGTTAAAGATCAGGATCTGGTATGTATACAACATTGTTTCAGCTGTTCAGACACCATAAAGGAATCAAATCTGACTGCAAATACTCCAAGTATGTTATTTGTGCCAAATCCAAGCTGGTGCTAGTATGTGCTCGCTTAGAAATCATTGATGGCATTCAGTTTAACAAGTATGAGTTTACATCTATATCTTGAATCTTCATATAAGTTAGTAGTCCTAAATTCTCTCTTAGTAATCACTGAAGAGAAATAGGTACTTGTAGGGTGCTCTTAATCTCATCTTAAGGTCCCTGTTTCTCTACACTAAAAACGGAGACTAGAGTGGGTAGCTCAGCTAGTGATACCATTTTTTTTTGTAGGTGTGTGAAGGTAGGCAAGATGAATCTCACTCCTTGTGTCATTGGGGCAACATGGAGCTGCTTGCCTGCAGTTATGTGTCAGAGCAAAGTCCTCTTTCTCAGGATCTAGAAGCTGGAAGCAGTTCCCAGCCTGTCCTGTACAGCAGAGAGCTGTAGCACAGGAGGAGATCTTGCACCAAAATCTTACAGAAAACTATAAAAATAGCCATTAGGGTTATTCACATTGGCAGTCAGGATGCAGCAGTGTTAAAACTGGCAAGAGTTGAATGTGATGTTACAGTGAAGAGAAGTATGAACTGTTAGTAAGTGCTCGAGGTAACCTCTGTGTCCTGCTAACAGGTCTCTGACTAGAATTTCAGAAGACTCTCCAGTACCTTACTGGGTGACCTAAATATGTTTACTTCTCACTATAGCTCTAGTTCCCAATAACGTGTAGTGTGGACAAGGCATTGAGTAAGAAGTGTGTACCAAATATAACTGTAATTGTGCCTGTAGCAGATGAGATGACTTAAAGTAGTAATAAATAATCCGTGTTTTCAATATGCATGCTTTCAATATTTTTTATCCAGTTACAAATAAAAAAAACCCCATAGTCATAATGATATACAAGTGCTTTTTAAAGAAGGTAATTTTCTATTAGTGGTAAAATGATAAAAAAGTATGTTCTTGTGGAACTGAATTGGTGGTCACCCTCAGTTTCTTACCTGGCAGAGACCAAGAACCTTTTTTGATTTTAAGTGATTATTGTGAGGTTTCTATCCATTTTCCATGTATGCATTCTACTGAAAGCACCAATCTTGAGTTTTTAATTTAAACAATTGTTCTTCTGCGTTTTATGTTTTCACTTTTTTTTTTATCTTCACAAGAACGTTGTGCTTTCTGTATTTCTGTATTAGATGAATTCTCCATCTCTAAGCTATATTGAAATAGTGTTTAACCCGCTCTGTTGCTGTGACCAGTGTCATAGAGTATAGGAATGACCTGTCCAAGTATTTTTCAGGACACCAGGTTGTGTTGCCTTTCCAGTGATGTGAAGGGAGGGATGTCTACTGTGAGAATCCTGCTAGAGCTTGGGAGCAGAGGAGCACTGGTAGGACCTGGGTGATTGCAGTCATTTCCAATGGTGACTGATCTAAAGAAGCATTGGTGTTTTTTCATTGAAAGAGCCTTGGAGCAATCATATCATGCACAGTGGTGTCTTAAGGCATAAGTGAATACAGTTGGTAGATGCTGAAGAAAACTGCTGTAATGAGGTCTGCAGGAAAGTATGTTGTGTCTGCAGTTCTGGTCAAAGCAGGTGAATTCTCTATGACAGTCTTGAGCAGAATGACTGTAAGGAGCAAGACTGGTTTACTATATCTGGCTGACATGGGTTGTTACAAAAAATGGCAAGACCACCACTCAAGTGCACTGTAACATTTTTTTGACTTTTGAAACATTGAATTGTGAATAGTTTTCAGCAAAACAAGTGGAACATGCAGCAAAAAATTAGCTAAATATTTATATAGTTCAGTAAGTTTTGTTAGCTTATGCTTTTCTCAAAGTGGTTTTATTTTTATTCCAAAATTGATTTTGAGTTCTCTTTAACAACACTAAAAAGATACTTTAATGTTGTATTTTTTTAAATTCATACCTCATTTTTGTCATTCTAATATTAAATATCAGTTATGTGCAGTATAATTATTAAAAGTATTTGTGCCTATTTTATATATTAAAAACATTTGGGAATTTATTTACGTTTTTGAAAACATGGGGTGTGTGGCATTTGAAAATGACATGGATGTCTAACCACACAGCTACAGCAGTTTAACCTGCATCAGGCTAATACTGATGTGAGTCCATACGTACAATATTTGTTACACATATTTGCTTTATATTTTGTCTTTATACGTGGAAAAATTAAATCCAGTAGATGTAGCTGGAGTGGTTTAAAACATTACTTCTCACTAGCAGCTCACTGCAGAGAGAAGATCGCAGTTGGCTGCTGAGCTGGCTTAGTGTGTTGTGGTTGCCCTCATTGGCCCCGGTAGAAAGTCATCTGGGTTAGCTTGTGCCTTGGCTGTTGGTGCATGCGGTTGTACCACTGCAGAACAGCTAGGAGCTTGCTCATAAACTGTTCTAGCTGTTTCCAAACTACTGCCAACTCTGTAGAGCTCTGGTACAGTGTTGTGTGCAGACCGGGGCTTTTAAATTAAACAGCAAGCCATCTTAACAATGGTGAGGAAACTTTTAGAGCCATTTTTGTCCAAATTGCATGTTGGGAGGAGAGGCAGTTCCTTGCAAAAACAGGGCTTCCTATTAATGAATTTGTAAGAATAAAAGTTGTAAAGTGTATTTGACAGTATTTAGCAGCTGCAGAATCCCATTATTTGTTCTATGATTTCATGCTGTCAAATTTGACAACATGAACTAGTGCCAATCTTCGCTGTGGAAGACAATTTCCTTTTTATAAAAATTCTAATTATTAAAGCTAAATTTGGATTTCATTAAAAGGAAGTTGTTAGTCTTTTTTATTTGTCAAATAGCTTTCAAAACCTAAGTTGGTTCTACCTTTGACAGTTTGTCACAACGATATTTGCTGCATAACATAAATTATATGTTGTTTCCGCCTTCTGCCTCCAATGGATGAAGCTGGTAGAGCATCTTCCAGTCTCTGTGGATCTTTGCAGCAGTTGTCCCACCCCAGTCAGTGTCTCACACCCCAGTCTCACTC
>JBCJKH010003692.1:0-11255 GCA_039877255.1 Loriculus beryllinus | reverse complement strand
GAGGTAGAAAGGGTGTCAAGTGTCCCCAGTATCTTCTAAAAGAGTAGCCCTTGCTCACTTAGCTTTCTGCTCTAACGTTTTGGGCAAGCTGTGGGGCAGCTTTGAGTTTGCATGCACCATGTGCCCATTTGTTTCTTAGGGGTGATCTACAAATTACTTTATTTTCCTAAAGGCTTCTCGCGGGAGCTGTGCATTGCCATTGACTCCCTAAGATGCTTGTATGGCTTTTTCTGCTTCCTAGGATCTTTCATCTATAGACAGACACTTTCAGGTGTTTTAAGAGTGATGCCTCAAAGCTAGAAGTACGTAAAGTGCTTGCCTGTGTTTCACCGTTAGTTTGTGAGTTAGCAAACTGTGTAGGGAACAGGCATGTTTGGGTGAAAAGAGAGTGAAGTTCTGTGAAATATCACTGCATATTACAAATGTTTCTAAAAACTTTTAGTAGTTCTGCATGTTTGTTCACATTTCTAATGGCTATCTTTGCATAGTTTACATGTAACCCACAGAAGCAGAAATTGTCAGTGAATGAAAAATGCATGTGACATAAAAATTTCCCTCTGGAAAAAGTTTCCTTCAAGAAACAGTGCAGCCATGTGAAACAATGTGTGCACACAGAAGCAGAAATCTGTTTGTGTAAACGTAAACTGATAGCAATATAGCTGGGCCCATTTTGATTATTTTTGTTTTACTGTGGATGCTAGCATATGTCTTCCAAGATAAGACTGGTTTATTTAACTTTTCTTGCATGTGGGACTATGAAGCAAGGACACTTGGTTGTTTCACTGACATTTTTCATCATACTTTTGAATCATCATGTCCTTGTTAGCCCCAATCCCAGCCACCACCATTCCCCTCCCTGCCCACCCCCCCCCCCTCTTCCCCCTTCCCAGCCTTCTGTTGCTGTCACCATTTTCCATGGCCATTTGTGTCTGAACAACAGCAACAAAAAAAGAAGAGGATGCTAAAGTACTTTATCTGTCACTGGAAAAGCATGAAGGGTGAGACACAGAATTCAAATTTCTAGACTGTCTTTCCTCTTGCTTTGTTTTCTGCATGTAGTACCAGGTGATGCATGGCAGCTGCAAGAAAGATCAGTCTCAATGTTTTGGCTTCATCTGAGCTCAGAACTCAAAGTAAAGGTCAGAAGCCATGACCCTAAATAGATTAAACTATGTAGAAAGGTATAAAGAAACCCTACCATGTGAACTGTTAACCTGAGGGAGAAAATCACTTTGCATTCATCCCTGGACAGAGGTTTTTGGAAATATGATGCTTAAGCTTCACTCAGAATAAGTTAGCATGTCTGCAAAACTAATTAAATGAGAAATAATAATGTATTCATCTTAGATGTTCTTATTAGGCTTTGAAATTAGCATATCCCTAAAAAGCAACAGCTCTCAACACTTGTTATTTCCATTTCCCTTCAACTGACTCAATAAGATGGCCTAGAGTAATTTCTCCTTGGGAAGACATCTTTGCAAGCAAAAAGTTAAAATGAGATTACACAAATCATTAGCATTCACCAAGCTTTGGAACTATTTTTAGGTGCAAAAGAAATCTCGCAACCTTAATGACATTTTTTTCTGTTTTCTTGAAGATAAGTTTTCTAAGGATTAAATAAAAAATAAAAATACAAGATTTCTGAAAGATTAAAAAAAATAAATTAATTATATTTTATAAGTTAAACACCAGAACAGTTTCATTAGAGGAAAATGTAAAAAAAAGAGATGGACAGAAAGTTCTGTTTCAGAGTTGACGAAGTAAAGCACTCCTACAAGAGTGCTCTGCTGGAAACCTAAGACTATTAACAAATTAGTGAACACTGTTTCTGAGTTAAGACATTTGGCTTTTAATAAACTACTTTGCCTAGACAGTGCTGCCTGTCTTTTTCATGCTACTTTGCTGCTTGTTAGATTATCTTAAATGGGAGTGAAAGGCAGATTCAGTGTATGTGTTTTAGGTATAAAACTTCCTGAATAAATTGCTTTATTTCTGTATTAATAGGCTTTATTTGTGTTTAACTATGATGGTAAACATATGTTGAAAATAAATAGATATATGTAGCTTCTATGAATGTATCCTGCATCTTGATTAATATATTAAGGAAAGAGGTTTTTGTAGAATAAGATGAAGTTTTTTAGCTTGTTTCACAAATTATATTAATTCACTTGTTTACAGTATATTTCCTGGGATGTGAAAATGTGAAAATCTTGTGAAATCACATGATAATCTTGCTGCACAGGACTTTTTGAATACATTTTCTGAGTTCAGAATTCCTTGTGGCATTCAGTTGTTTTGCTGACCATGTACTAGTATATAAAAATAGCAATATTTGGAGAAAATGTCATTGCTTTCCAAAAGTCTGTGATTTTGTACCATTATACTCTTGTAATCATAAAAATAACTTGAATCTGTGATCAGTAATAGCAGTAACATCAATGTTATTTTTAGCATGTTACATGGCAAAACTAAGTGGTTTGAAAATGGGGATAATTATGATTTCCTCATTAATATGAAGTAAGAGTAGCAAATGGGGAAAGAATTCACTTCTCTGCCTAAATCTTCCCAAGGTTTTTCATATTAGACAAGATTTCTACTGAGAAAATTTTGTTGTTGGCACCTGTTTTTTTATAGTCACATATATTGATGTCCCAGATTTGGTAGACAACATATTTCAGGTTTTGTATGAGACTGTATGGGGTTCAAAACCAGAGACATTAGTATTAATAGGCAACACTATCCATCTGAAATTGCCAAAAGCTGTAGGATGTGACATGTATCTGGGATGTAAGACACTCTGGGACTCTATGTATGGAGCGCAGGGAACTGTTTCCCATCCAACTCCATTTCTCACATCAAATCCAAAGCCCTAATAGACCAGAAGTATAATCTGAAGTCATACAAATGGTATTTCATAGCTACAAAAAATGAAACAAGATGAACTTGTGCAGAAAAATGATACATTGTCTCAGACCAAGTAGTAGGGTTGGGAAAAATACACACATTTTAGTGGAATATGCCCTCCATACTTAAAACTGTGCCACATATGAACATAATTGTATCTCAACATTAGTTGCCAAACTGAAATGTTACACATATGTCCAGGCTTTAATTTTTTTCATCACTATTTTCATATATGGGTATTGTTCATTTTTTTGGCTAGATCATAGGTCTTGGATTTAGATAATCTGGGTTTTGCATCTTCCAGACATTTTATCATAGTTCTCATTAGAAGACAAGAGAAGCATGTGTAAGTTACTTCTTTTCCTACTGGTTACTTTGCAAATTAAATTCAGAAGGCAATTTTCCCCCTTATTAGAACTGCCTTGGCTCCAAGGTTAAAATTCCTGGCTGTTTCGAATTTGGAAGGCTCCCCATGGCAATCATTTTGTATCAGAGTATGTTTTGCATGCTCGGTGTTGCTTTATTTAGATCCATCAGGCAGCACTGACTAGCTGAAACCAGTTTAACTTTCAGCAGGAGAAGAGTAACAAGACCCCAGAGCCAGTCTTGAATAAACTAGCAGGAACTCAGCAAGAAGCTCTCCCCAGAATAAGCAAAAAACACTGTCATATAGAGAACTTTTCTCTGCTGAAAAACTGGGGATACACTGTTTTAATGAATTTGCCTCAGGCTATTGAAATCATTTGAGGGAACAGCTTTGGGGTTTATGATTCTCCTAAATTTCTTTGATTTCAAAAATATGGGAAGTTTGATTTGTATCAAGATCATTTCTATTCAGCTCTTATCCCTACCGCATGCACGCACTCTGCAGGAGTGGCTTTGTGTGTGTCCATGGGTATTCTCTTGGGAAGATGAGGAGCTTTCAGACTAGGATTTTATACTTTTTTTCTGTTACTGCTTTGCTGTAGACACAGAATTAGCTTTGAGAGAACATCATTCACAGTTTATAATTTAAAACCAGAAGAAAAAAAAATCACTTAATTTGCCTGGCAACAGGAGCAGTCAAGTCTGTGCTCTTTTGTTTCAGCTCCAAAGAAAGCTTCTCTCTCTTCCCACAGACCAAGATAATTCTGGTGTAAGTTTCCTACCTTTCATGTAGCCTCTTTCCATTGTCTACTTGTGTCTCATATCTGTGTTACTTCTATGCCCATTTTCCTTCAGTGCAAAATTCAAGACTGAGGTCAGCTGTATATGTGAGAGATGGCTGCTAATTCCTGACACCCTGCTTTAGGGGAAAGTGGCTTGGCTGATCAGCCAGTCAATATTTTATATAGCAGATTATCATCTGAAATTACTAGTATTAAGGTGCTACATATTCTCTAATTCTTCCTGAGTGAATTCCTTCTGCATTTAATTCTTTCTTTATAGTAAAATCAGCATCCTAAGTTAAGAAAGACTGATTTCTGTTTTACAGCTGCTAAAGAAAAATGTGCATCTTCTAAGAGGTGGGCATACAGGAAGAAGGAACAGAATTGTATTTAGGCTCTCATCACATGCAAGGGAGCAATACTGTGGCTAGCTTTCTCAATGGTATTCTTCGTCTGACCATTGCTGACTACATTTGCCACAAGATAGATGTCGGATGGGACAGAATATGATTCAAGGTTTTGGCTGTTTGGTGGCTATTCTTTGAAAAATGTCCTATTCTGAGGTTGCTTGGTACAAGTGACCCAGCAAAAATGTACAAATTTAGTATCAAAGATAAGGATTTTGGAGGTGGTGGCAGTCTGATGGATAGCTTTACTAGCTCAGTCACTGCATGACATGCTGTCCTTCTTAAAATAAAGGGTGAGCGACATCCTTTATCCATCATTTATCTGTTGACATGGGGTTCAATATGTAAGTAAATTTAGCAGCATTTTTTAAATTGTGTCTCTGTCAAATTTTCCAACCACCTCTCCTTCCCTTTTCTCAGGATAAAAGACAAGGATGAGGTTGGGTTGCAAGCTGCCTTTCCCAAAACTTCATAAAAAATAATCTGGTTTGGAGTTTTTTAATCCAAGATGCCCCATGCAAATGCTACAAAACTGTGAGCGGTTCACACTGGGATTGGGACAGAATCTGAGATAAGGCATCTGCCTTAAGCAAGTAAGTCTGAGGCTGAATTAGATGCTTACTTCTCATACTGTTATGCCAGACTCATCGTACAGACTGCCTAAACCTAAGTTACACAGTTGTATGAGAAGAGGCTCCACCTGCAGTGCTGTTCATGATGTCTCTTGCTGCATAGTAATTCAGATACATGTTTTCCACGTCTGTAAGGGGAATTTGCTAATGTGCAGGGTCTTGGTGACTGTGGCTTCAGGGCTACGGAGATCTGACCTTCAGCTTTTTTTGAAATTATTCTATTTTCCAATATCATTGAGACAAATAAAGGTGGAATTATTTGTAAACCCCTGACTTAGGAAATTCATGGTAGCAGAGACAAAAGGGAAAGGACAGAGCATCCCAGTTCCTGGCCCATGAACTGTTTCTAACAAAATGGGATGAGATCACAATATAAGTTTATACCTATCTATTGATAGATATTTATCTATAAATATAGATGTTTATCTCTGTATCATTTAGCAATATTGTTATAATATAAACGATACATATATATGCATATATACATTATTTGTCCATAGGGATCTTTTTTGGACAGTTTAAGCCAAATTAGAAATAACAAAAGACTTCTCAAAGAAAAGCTTCCAACAAATTCCATAAAAATAGATGTCTGAACAGAAGACGGAGAGCCAAATCATCATTCTGATTGATGGAAAAATCAGGCAGAAGTCAGACTTGCTTTGCTGGATACCACTAGCTGGGTCCCTAGCCAGCACACACATAAAACATGCATTTCACATTGTTTCATATTGCCTGGTGGGGCTGAAAGGGGCAAGGAGTTTTGGGGCATAGATGTGAGATAAAATCATAAACCAGTTTTATTAGCTCCACTCTTTCAGAAAATAACATAATTTATAATAAAATAATAATTCTGTATTTTTTTTCTATTTTTTTTTTTTTTGTGTATCAACATCTTGTTCTGTAATGCATACTAGAGTGGGAAGTGTACATAGAGTGGGAAAAGCTGAAGTGCCATCACTGCTCTACACCAGCAATGAATGCCCAGAACAGCCGTGCTTCATACAGTAAAGCTAAGCAAAAACTTATCAAAGCCCACCAGACTCATAATGATCTAGGGAAAAATGCAGCATGCTAAGCAAGTGAGAAGGAGTAATTTACTTCTAACTCCATCATTGTTATGCCTCTGGGTTGTGGCCAGATTCAGGCTGTAGATCTCTGTTTCATGTGCTTTTGTGACATTCTCTAGAGTCACCCTCCTTTGAGTATATGAGACATATTCAAAATAGTGTGAATAAGACCTTTGACAACGTAAAGTTGTGAAGTTGTTATATAAATTCCCAGGGCAATACAGATTGTCCTGATCTTTCTAAGATCAGTGAAAAAAAATAAATTACCAGTGGGAGCTCTGTAGTCACAAGTGTAGATTTTCTGTCCAGGAGTCAGCATTAGCATCTGGCAGTGTTCTTGTGTCTGTGAAAATTATTCAGTTAATGGTTGTTAGTAACGTCTTGCTATACTTAACCATCAGCTATATAACGGATTCATGCTACTTGAACTGTTACAGGTGAGTTTTGCCTTCCATCCTGAAGAATTTTTCCTGTTCAAGGATAACGTAAGATACTGGGAACATTAAAGGAAGATTACTTTGCCATATCCTTTTGCTATTTCTTTTGTACACATAAACCAGGTTTCATCTGCCAGAGTTGTCAGTTTACCACCTTTTACAAGAGCTACATTCCCTATAAAAATGAAACTAAAATAAAAAAATGTTAAGGGAGAAAAAGATTATTGCCAAATACAGTATGTACAGGAAAACCTAGACACGTATTATAGGGTGGAAATGAACTTTAAAGTGCAATAGGGATACATGCATATTAGCCCACTTACTCTATGGAAAAAGTGAAAGTAGCTGATCATGCCCCAAGAAGGAGATATGAAAACCAGATGGCTCTTAAAAATGAATGGAAATCCACAGCATGTGTAGCAAGGGCAACTAGTGGACTATGGAAACAAGAGTCATTGCAAACCTTAATTAGCTCTCTTATATTTGATCCAGGATAAAACATTCTCGCTATCCTGTGTTGAGGCCTCTGTCTTGTAAAGTAGAATCCCTTGTTCTTACTGCAAAGGTCTCCTTTAGGTACGAAACCACTGGAAAAAAAAAAAGAAGTGAACTTAGCCAAAGAGTTGTACTGCATAAGGCAAAATGGCAAGAAACTTTCAAAAAGGAAAAACTGGCCCAGTCCATCTGCAGACAAAACATTTTGCAAGCACTTAGAAATTAGACAAACTCCTGTATAAAACAACAGCCTGTGACAACAGAACAGTGAAAGTTTATCAACCTTAGCATCCGCATATACTCCTGAACATGGAAACAGTGATCAGAACTTAAAATTAAACACATAGCTGCAACTGCTAGCACTGGAATGAACAATAGACTGCTGACACTGGCATGATGACAGAGACAAGAATGCAAGATGCTTGTTTGATATATCTGTCTTAAAATATACGGTTAACAGAACATTATTTTGGATTATAGTACTTATGATAATACTTAACTACCCTGTTCGTCAATTGCAGTTGAGTTTAACTGAATACTTTAATCCCATTTTTCTGAATGGATTTCTTATCAGAGAGTTTTCATTATCTTTAGGCTCTGCTTTATAAATATAGCTAGAAATTTCTGGAATACAGACCAAATATTGCATTACCCTGTGCAGTTTTTCACCATCATTTAATAGCCCTTTTTCTCTATGTTATCAGTTTATTTAGATGACTTTTTAGTGCCCATACAGAAAAGTAACTGCAGAGGCTGCAATCTTGAATTAAGGAACAGCAAAATGAAGATTTCTTCTTAGGAAAATCTGGGTATCTTCCTCTGTGTACCTGCATTTGTGCAGACATTTTTTTTTTTTAAATTGTATTTCCATATGACCCTATCCTCATCTGCTGCCTCACATGGCTGGATCCCACTTAAAAAACAATTGTTCTTCTCTTTCTGACTCCTTGTTGGTATCGAGTCTAGTGCCTGAGATTCTGAATGGATTTGAAATTCTACTTTGGAGACAAAATTCATAATTTCCTTTTTTCTTTTTTGTTTTGTTTCTCATAACTGAATATATGAGAACTTTGTGAACAGTAAGTACTTTATTTTTTTGCAAAAATACTACTCAAATGGGATTTTTTTTTTTTTTTTTTAACATTTTAGAGAAAATAGACAGTGGGGAACTAATGTCAAAACTAGTGACTGGATTATTCATGTCTAGCCGAAGACTAAGAAGGCCTTCATTTTTCCCTTGTGTTATTTGCACTGTGTAACACTTTGTAAGTTACTTTCTACAAAACAGAATCAAGCTTTCAGCTGGCATAACCAGAAAATGAAGAACATATCATTAAATGAAACCTTTCAAAGTCTGGATTAAGTGACTCAGGTTGATACTGCACAGGGATTCCTGGCATTTCCTAGTCATGTCACCTACTTGCAGGAGGGAGGATGTGAAGCAGAGCATGGAGCACATGAGATTCTTTCTCCTAATGGCTCTGGTTCAATTCACCAAGCAGACAGCTGTTATAATTTAAAACGTTACTATTCACAGTGGTTGATTATTACCCTGCTTCTGGGTAGTACCCCCAGAAATAACAGACTAGACTTTATAGTAGTGTTTCAGCTTCCTGTCATCTTCCTCATTCTACCAGGCTGACTTGCTTGTGCAAATCCATCTTATTTGGCCCAATCAGTCAGATATATTCTTATAGAAATGTGTTGATAGACTTGTAAGCTTGACTTATATGTTTAATTATGAAGAAGATATTCTAAACTACATAATAATAATAATAATAATAATAATAATAATAATAATAATAAATCCCCAAACCCTAATCATTGCCTTATGATTGCATTCCACTGTTGATAGCTGGTTTCCAAGGAGGTTCCAAGAATATTTTACAAAAATGTTATATTTCAAATGCTTTTATATAGAATTCAGCATTATAATAACACAATAACTATCTTCAGTAACCCAGAACAGAATCTAAATTATATATTTAAATTATGCAAATTCTGGCATTATTCCTTTAGTTATGTATTTTGTTATAATATTCTTAATGGTGACTCCAGCTATACAGCCTTTGGTTTGTTTCAAGTTTGTCAGCCAAGTAAGTTGGAATGGCTCTGCAAGCTGAGAGCAGAGAGCTGGGTCTACCTTGTTACCCTACACTCCTTTTGTGTTCCACAGGCCCCCTTATTGTGAATCAGTTCATCTGTACCACAGTGACCTGTGATCTGTTTCTGTATTACATGCTAATAATTTTCTAGGTACCTCATCTAGGAATACAGTTGCTGTAATTGGAGTTTTTATGGTGTTTAATAAGGCATATATTGTTAAGTAAAGTCCAGGTGCATTAAACTTCACATTCTTCTGCCCTTCCCACCAACAAAATGGGTTTGTTTGCTGAAAATCTCATGAGCTGCAAGGAAAATGTCTGAGAAATTATTTCTCCCCACTTCCCTGCACCACCAGAGTCCTCCACCCTAGGACTTAGACACTTGCACATCCTGGGTGACATTCACAC
The DNA here is from genome assembly GCA_039877255.1 of Loriculus beryllinus. Classification (NCBI taxonomy): domain Eukaryota; kingdom Metazoa; phylum Chordata; class Aves; order Psittaciformes; family Psittacidae; genus Loriculus; species Loriculus beryllinus. The sequence goes on along the minus strand of JBCJKH010003692.1, from coordinate 1,652 downwards.
TCCATAAATCTGGTAAATGTTGAAGATTTCCTCTGAGTTACTAGTCTCTTGAAGTTCATTCTGAGCTGACCAGTGAATGTGAGCTTTAAGTCTAGCTGTGTGGAATGCTTTCTCCTCTTACCCCTATGGTCTGGAGCATCTGGGGTCGCTGACATCTGGGATTGCCGTGGCACTCATCGACCATTTCCCCAGATCTGCAGGAGCTGGAACAGCTGTATTGTGTCTTAGGTCTCAATATAATCTATCTTGAGTTCTTAAAACATAATCTGATATTGTTTCTAAGTTCTGATATAGTAGTCAAGTCCATGCCTGATGAGATAACTTTCTTTGCTGCCCAGTGTTCGTTTCGATAAGAGTGCACACCAGAGCTATCCTTTCCAACAACAAGCAATAAAGAAAATAGAAAAAGATGAAAGGGAAAGGATTATTCTGCACAGCTGTTTGAAGAGTTGTTGCATTAAAGATAATTCATTACAGTGGTTGTCCTTAGAGCAGGTAAATACGATATAGATACACTTAGATTTCCAAGAAAACTGTTCAGAAAGTTCAAGAAGACCATATTTTTGGTTAGGTGATTTCTTTGGGTTCTGTACGTCACATGGCTGCTTTGAAAACTAATGAGTTAATGATTATGGCTTGCAATGAAAGGAATTAATTAGTAATTAATGTCATGTCTGCAAATTGCTGTAGGAATATAATCACAAGTTCTAGGTGTTATCTTCATCTATAAAAGCAGTATTTAAATGCTAGGGCATTGATTTTTTCTCACTGAACTGAAAAAATGCATACATACCAACATTTATATGTATATAATATGTATATGCCAACAGTTAACTAGGCATTTGTGCATGTCTAGTAAAACACCTAACTTGAGCTTGTTGCTTTTCTCTCTGTATTATGAGGAGAACTACCCCACCAGTCAAAGAAATCTCAATCCTTTAAAGAGAGGACACTAATTTTTCAAAACTCTTAGGCAGATCAACATTTTAACTGAGAAGATCAAAGTCTTGAGTACATGTAAGATGCACAGCTATCATGTATCTTATAAACACCTATGTAAATAAATGAAGATGGCTGCTAGTCTGACATGTAAATCTGTGGCTTGTCATGTTTGCATTTTGTCTGATCTTACCTACTAATGTTAAACACAAGGCTGCTGAAATAATTAGTCCTCAGGCTAGAATTCTATGTACCTTGAATTGCATCTAGAAATGCCTCATTATTTTATAATTAATAAATATATTAATATATTACAATTAATTAATAAGATAATGATGAATAACAGTAACTAATGCATGAACCAGCAAAAAAGCCACAACATGGTAACTGCCATGCCATATCATAAATTAGTTTGTTTTCCAGTAATGTTGAGTGGTAAAATGACTATGTCCAGATATGGAAATATCTGGCAAAAAATGGTTTCAGAGGTACTTCTCTGTTCCTTAGCTAATTGTATAGAATTATCTTTGTGGAAAGAGGAAAAAATAGTCAGAATTTTTGTAGTGCTCATCAAGAAGAGATTTCACACATCATAGAGAATCATGTTCTCTATGCTTTAGCAGAACACAGTACATGGTTTTGAAGACACTTAAAGGCGTTAATCAGTTTACACAATTACTTGATTTGTAATTGTGAAGGTATACTATTTAAGA
>JBCJKH010003689.1:0-30767 GCA_039877255.1 Loriculus beryllinus | reverse complement strand
CAATCCCACTGTCCATGTCAGTGACAAAGATGTTGAACAAGACCGGTCCCAACACCGATCCCTGAGGGACACCACTCATTACTGGTCTCCAGCCGGACACCGAGCCATCTACTGCAACTCTTTGCGTTCAGCCATCCAACCAATCCAGTAACTAAAGTATAATAATAATAATAATAATAATAATAATAATAATATAATAGAAATAGCAAGGGGAGAGAATATAAAACTAAAAAGAAAAAAATAAACTCAAGTGATGCACATTACAATTGCTCACCACCCGCTGACCAATACCCAACTGAACCCAAGCAGTGATATGCCCTTCTGGGTTACTCCCTCACAGTTTATATACTGGGCATGACGTGCTGTGGTATGGAACACCCCTTTGGCTCGTTTGGGTCAGGTGTCCTGTCTCTGCTTCCTCACAGTTTCGTGTGTCCCTCCTCACTGGCAGAGCATGAGACTTGATCAGTCTTCCATCACTTAGGAAGAACTAAAACATTGGTGAGTTATCAGTGTTGTTCTCAGACTAAAGCTGGAACACAGCACTTCACCAGCTACAAAGAAGGAGAAAAATAACTGTTACAGTTGAACACAGGACAGCAGATTCTTCTCTGGAACAGCCTGTGCCGACTGATTCTGAAATTCTTGTTTGTGTTGCACTCCAGCTCATAGCTATTCTCACCAGTTAAATCTATAGAAAGGACCAAGCATTAGCACGTCTTCCATACCATCCATGCCTTAGCATGGTCATGGCTGTGGTTTTGGCTCAGACCAGTGCAGAGTTTTGTGGACGCTGTGGTCAGGAACAGTTTCTAAAAAGTAATCTGGAATTACCAAAAAAACTAAATAGCTGAAGGAGTACAGTTAGGAGGTATGCTGTGCCCTTGCAAAAGAACAGTCCCTGGCAGTGTCATTCCAAAACAAACTGAGGAATAATGAAGTTCTGAACTAATATAATTTTCTTTCTGTAACATTTCCACCTTGACAGGTTTCTTTCTGGAGGCATTGCATTGGGCAACATGTTTGTTTCCAAAGGTTTGATTAAAACTGTCCACAGACTTTCAAAGGACCCACTCATGAAAGTTTTCATTTCCAGTACTTTGCTGGATTGTTTATATCCATCCATTATTACTTAACTCTTGATTGCTGTCCCAAAGAGCCTATAGTTTACATATTCACTCTGTTTGTACAATTCTGGCACAGTGCAGTTCTAGTTTATGATCTAGCAACTATGATCTGGGCTCATAGTTGCTATGAAAATATAAGAAAGAAGAAAGTTGAGCTATGTAGTCTTCTGTGAATTAATAAAATCAGGTTTAAAAAAAACCCTACAAGCACAGAAGAGTTTAGTAAACTCAAGAACAGCTTCCTCGAGAGCATTGCGTAAGTTCATGCAGGGAAAGAAAAAGGCTTTTCATTCTAGCTTGGGACACTAGATTTTCGTTGCATGTATGTTGCCAGTGAGCAAAATAACCACTTACTTAAACAAAAAAAAAAAAAAAAAAAATAGTAATTTAATACATTATCAGTAGTGTCTGTCATTTTCCCCACTAAAACTGGAATTCATGTTCAGGACCATAGTACCTGGGTTATAAATGCATGCAATTGGTAATGCATGCACACTGTGCACGTAAAGATGATTCAGTAAATAGAAGAGTTGAGCTTTTAGCTTCTAATTTATGATGAACTCATAAGCAAAGATTGCTCTGGAGTCTAGTGTTGACATCCTCTATATTAGCATTAAACTTGGATTAGCTCAGGCAATATAAATTAAGAGTCGATCTAGTTTATTCCATTGTATACATGAGAAAGTAATTGGATGCTGATTTTGTAGTCACCTAATTAACTATTCCACCCTCTTGACAAAGGAATCGTTCTCCTAACATAAATAGGTAATTTTATACAGTACCTACAGTTGCCTGTGATAATCTACTGAATTCTCTGTCCAGTTCACATTATTTTTCCCATTTCTTTTTCTTTTCCCTTTTTTTTCTGTTGCCCTTCATTTGAAGGCACAATAGTGCTGGTTATTGCAGCATGTAAATCCTGGCATTTAATCTGCCTCTTAGTGCTTAATTTGAGAACTTTTTTTCTTAAAAGTGTATGTAGATGAAATTTAGCTACAGAGATTTGTAAAATATTTGGCTATCCTTGACTTCAACTTGTCAGTTTGGTCTGTCCTGCTGGGTTTGCTTTATCTCTATTGCCGGGATTGACTATCCCCGCTGTTTCAGTATCAGGTGCTTGAAGATCTGAGCAGTAAACAACTTCCTTTGAAAAGAGAAAGAATGCCACCCTTGTCCAGAATAAAGTCATATAAGAAAGCCTTGTTTAATATAAAGACATTTCATATTTATTTTATATGAAATCATCTTGCTTTTTGGCAGTGTATTCAATCTGCAGCATTCAGGTAGATGCTTCTGGCCTGCACCAGCCATCAAGTCTGCCCTGTCTGAGCTCCTCACACTTTGCCAACTTCAGCTTTTGGATTTTGCTTTCCACATGGTCATTTCCCAACATCATCAGAAGTACTATAAAGTTTAACTCATTAATGACGCAGGGGAGTGACAGATGAAAAGGGAAACTGAGAGGATTATTGTGTCAAACGATCAAGTGCAGGACTGTAATTTTCCAGGAACTGTTATAGCTGGAGTTAAAGGCAGAGCAGGAAACACCCATTATGTACCAAAACAGTCACTTGTGACGGTATCACCCTTATCAGTTTCTTGTGCCATCAGGGCTTGCATTGCATAACCAAACTTGATTTTGAACTAAGTACTTTTGGACTTGGTTGTGTGACAGACACATTGTTCCCCCCCATCATTAAAATACAGACCCCAAAAGAGGATCTGTAGCTGACAGACTACCAGACAAGTGGCTGGTTTTTTTCCTTCTCAGAATATAACCAGTCTTGATGATGAAGGTTCTCAAAAGAACCTTTGTTTTTCCTCTAAATCCATATCCAGCCCTGCAAAACCATGAAAACCTCAATTCTTCTTTTATATCCTAGCAGCTCTTTCCAGAGTCAAAACTCAATTCTCTGCTACAAAATACTTACTTACGGAGAAACAGAGGCATCTGTTGACTCCTACGAGTCAAACATGGCCAAAGCAAGAGTGTAGGAATATTAAAGTTACAAACAAGAGAGGCTAAATATATAAACCCTGCTGGAGGCAGTCCAATCTCATCAGAATGTACTTTAGCTCCAAATCTGTAAATAACCAAGGTTGAGCTCCCTAAATACAATCTTAGCTTAGAAAACCTTGAGACCTGAAAAAGCAAAGCAACCACAGTGTATGAGATTAAGGATGTAACAGTGAAACCATTACCATGTTCTTTCTTTGGCCAAAAGCCAGAATTCCTGTGTAGGCATCTTCACACACAGACCTGTACTCTCAGGCAAAATAGATAGTGATGTTTAAAATGCACACACATACGAGAAATGAGATACGCTACACAACCCCATAGGAAACCCCTCTATGCTGTTTTGGATTGAAATGCTTTCCAGCCCAAAAGCTAGTTTTTAATCAGTCCAGTAAATCTATGCATTTGGCCAACACACTGTTTTCCCAGCACAGCAAATCAAAAGCATGATCATCAGTATTATTTGTTTAGAACAAAATAGTGCAAAACACGCTTTGAGATCTTCAAAGCTGTTCTACTTCCAAGAGTATAATCTTTTCTTTACTGTCTTGAAGCTCTTGAAAACTAAAAGAACAATGTTAATCCTGAAGTGGAAAATATATTTGGAAACCAGCTACTTCTGCTGAGAAGATTGTTGCTTTCCTCTCAGCCTCATGTCTGCAATTTCTGCATCAGACTGCCTACCAAGATTGAATTATCTTTGTAAACGGGTTCTGAAGGGTATTGCTTGGGGATTATAAAGTGGCATATCTTGATTAGCCCACTGTATTATTACCTCCTTAATATGCAAACTAGTACCTCTTTCTTGTAGATAACAAAGCTATGACAGCTATAGCAAACTTAAGATAATAGTGAGATAAAGAGGTATTTTGTGTAAAGCTTTTCCTTACAGTAAGCTAAGCATGGAATGCTAATAGAGCTCAGCTTGAAGTTCATTCTGTAACTCCACTGTGAGAGCAAAGTGTCCAAAATCAGTTTTATAATAAAAGCAACAATATTTGGGGCTTCTCACTGTGACAGGAAAAATCTTGTGTGCAGACCATAGTATGGAAGTGGTTGTTCTGTGTGTGGCTCCTGGTGAATGAAGGGGTGCTCTGTCTCTTGCTTATGCTTACGAGAACAACAGGTTTACTTGGCTTTGAAGTCAGAAGATTATGCACTATCTCAGGTACTGTCATTAGTTCAGGCTGTCATATAAACTGGATGATAGGAGGGCATCTGTAAGCTTTGCCTGAAAGTTTCCTTCTTAAGCCCTATCTTACTTGTTTTGCTGGGGAAAAAAGAGATAATCCAACCACTTCTACTCTTTGAGTTGGTATTTTTTTTTTTCCACTCTCACTAAGACTCAATGTTTTTGAATATTTGAAGTGATAGAATGTAACCAGGTTAGGACATTTTTTGAAATGTCTGTCTGTATGATGGAAAAGGGTGCTTTTTCACTTTTCTCAGTGCAGCAGGTGTGGATCCCGCACCTCTGCCTAAACGGTGCTCGCTTTCCTTCCATGAGGCTTTCTGTAATGGCGAGGCAGGTGTAAGGGTGCAAGAGCTTTGTCAGTTCAAGAGCTTTGGCACTCAGGTCTTCCTGCACTGTGCTATTATTCCTTCTTGTGTGCTGCGCTGGAAGGACACTGTAATCTGGCAGCCTGTATTTCAGATCTCTCTGATCTTTAACCTCTAGATTCAGTATTGGGTGATTCAGGGAGAGAGATGAGATACTGTGGCAGGATAACCTTTCTGAGAGGCATTTTCTTTGCAATTCCATTATTGGGGATTTTAGTGATTGCAGCTTATACCAAGGACTGTGCGTTTTTTTGAGTTAAAGTATAGTCATCCTTTGAATGCTTGTGATAATAATTTCCTCAGGCAAAATTTGAGCTACATGGAACAGTGATGATATTTTAAAAGACGTTGAAAATATATTTGGCTTAAATTTATATTAAAAGATTAAATTATATTTTAAAACATATTTGGCTTAGGCAAATATTTGGCTTAAGCAAATGATCTTTTCAGTCTTGCTTGCTGTCAGAGCTGACTTAATCTTACTGTTGTGGGCCAACTTGTTCTCGAAATTGCATTGTTACTTGTAAGTTCCTGATCAAAATTGTGTCAAAATGCTAGAAATGAGCTGAGGCACAAAATTAGATCCTGCACATGCATTTACAGGACATTAAATTCTCTAATTGCTTACATCAAGCCTGGGCAATTAATCAGTAAATAAAGTTGTTTACCATAGTCTTCCTCTTATCTAAGCAGTTCATTTCCCTGGTTTATGCCAATATATAAAACTCTCACTGGTACTTCTCAGTCAGGTATGTTAAAGCAGGAACATTGTCTTTTACTTCAGTTTCGTACTCGCTATCTTTTTCTACATCTTCTGTGAGGATATGCATATCCATGTGACATTATCTGAGGAACTGGCTTCATTTTTATTATTTCAACATCCAGAGTATTACTATAGTTAATACATGTGATTGGCATTGCAAAATCGTGAAAATATTACTTTATTTCAGTTTCATGTTCAAACTTCCATGAGTAGGAGAAGTGTCCCTTTTAACTCACTAGTAAATCCTTCCCTCAAAATATTCTTGGTGTCAAAATTAGTGTAGTCCCTGAAGAAATGTTATAGCACTACAATCCCTGATCATAATAATGAACGTTATTTTAGATCTTCAGCTAAACAGCATTTCATCTCCATCAATCTAAAATAATTATTTGGAAAACTTAACTTAGGTTTGCTGTGACAATGTGTATCAGCCAATTTGGGGTTAGAAAATGAAGTATATAATAGGGAACTAGAGCCTGTGGATTGACAAGAAGGATTGCCTTTTTCTGATTTTTGCTGTTGTGCTGAAAGCTGAGCAAGTGTTAGAATTTTATCCTAATGGAAAGTGTCAGGATTCAAATATTAATAATTGAATTTCATGAATTTATGTTTCATGACTCTGAAGTATGAGAGTCATGAAGAATAAAATGCACAAAAGATTTTGCAAGTGACACCTGTATGAAAAGGGTCTTGTTGTGGCTATGTAATCTGACTGGACATGATTATGTATTTGAATGGCACTTGGGAGGCAATGATCCATTATAAGGAAATCTAATTCAATGTTGAACAGAGAAAGTTGAAGCAATTTTAGTTAGTCCAGTATAAAATACTGCAAATGAATGTGTAATGAACTGTGACCGCGCTAAATGTGACATTCTCTAGATCTTGCCCTGATATAAAAGCCAATGAGGCTCAACTCTGTGTCCATGTATTTCTGTTCACAATTTGAAAGAAGCTTCTTACGAGCACATACACATACATATGTAAACTTTTTTAAAAAATTGGAAGTTTCAGATTTATTTTGAGAAGCTGGCATTCAAGAAGTAGCACACTGTGGAAATCACTTATCCCTGTTCCATAAATTTGGCAGAGGTAGTTCTTGAAGCAAACATTTCTGGGTAGAAAGCCTTTGTCCTGGTGGTCTGTATGCATTACATATCCCCTTATGCAAATCTGAGAATTCATCAGACACTTTCATTCAGAGACTCATTCCTGTTACCTTCATTACAGTTTACTGTGCAGTTTATCTACTGCAAACAAATCTAGATACCACAAGCAGTCTCTCAAACTTAGCAGCTTCTACTCACAACAGCAATATGAGCTTGTTATACTATTATTTGCATGTCAGTGACATTGTGTTCAGCATATCATGCACAAAGAGAACTCCCATCCTATTGAGCTTAGAGTTTGAAAAGTGTCAGGCCTGATGCTCACTTCAAACAAAGCAACATAATCCCGTTCAAGCCAGTGAACTCTGCATTACACAAGCAAAGGGTCTTGCTCATTGTTTCAAACAGGTGGAATTTGTTTTTTAAAAGCAAGACTAGGCACAGGCAAGCAGCTAGTACCTTATATCAAGCTGTGCCATAGTACAAGAAGAGACAAAGGCCTGGTCAGAAATACAGAAAATAATTCTAGTTAATAGAATAAAAACCAAAGTCATACCCACTCAGAGTTCAGGTAGCTCAGAGTCATGTCAAGGTACATCATCTGCTTCTGATTAGAACTCTTCAGACACCCTGTTTTTCCCCCTGCCCACCCCCACACTGCAATTTGGGCACAAACAAAAAGCCTCCCAGTGCAGTCATCCCGGTGATACCAGCTGCCCCTCCCCTGCAGCCCAGCTCATTCACCCTGCATGTTTTGTATGCTGATTGCATGGGGCTGGGATCACGCTTATTGCTCATCAGCTTTGTCCAGGTCAGATGTAATTTATCCTGCTTCTATGGCAGATTCAGTTCGATAGGGTTTTCTCACTTTCCGTTTCATACTGCTGCATACCTGCACAGACATAGGCACAGCAAATGCAAACACATCCTTTGTCTGCAATATCTTTGGGATTTTTTTTACGCTAGTGGTTTGCTAATTTTCCATTATCTCTCTTCTGTGTAGCACATCTTAAATATAGCACATCCACATTACAAAATTCTTCCTCCTCTTCTTCATCTGTTTCTGTACTACATTATGAGAAATCTAGGACAAATACATAACGATACATAAAAACGAATTCAAAATTTTGCCCAAATAAACCATAAACTTAAAATTCTTCTAAAATTCTTCTTAAAGTATAACCTTACTGCAAGAACACATTATCCTCATCTCTTTAAAAGTTACAGTACAAGTTCACATGGCGTGTTATGGTTACCCAGGAGATGTTCTTGTGAAGTTCAGAATCTCACCTGAATGCAGATCTGAATGTTCCCAAAGTTTGGAAAGGAAACATCATATCTGTAGCATTGCTTACATGTGTTTAATCTTCAGATTTTATGCTCTCCTTTGCTAACAGGAATTCCTTCCCTGTTTATTTTACTGGCATTTTGAATTCCCAGGTAACTTTCTGTCTGCATAGCACAGCTACTGAATTGAATGCTCAAATCCAACCCCTGTCAAGAGCGATCAACCTCACCTTCATTTCAGACTGCTTCTTTGGTTATCCACCTGTTCAGTTTACGTGACATTTTAGCACCAAACTCATCATAAAGGTTAGCTCCTTTTGTAAAAGTTGACATACCTTTGTGGAAATCTTGACCTACATCTGCCAGACCCAAATTGAAAAGCTGTCAAACTCTACCAACCAGCTAGCACACCAAGGAGCTACATGCAAGTCACCACAGATGCCTGGATCAGGAAGGTTCCACTGTAAAGTGTAGACTATATATCCTATACTGCACTGTGTAGGTTGTATGGAAACACCTGAGTGGGATCTATGTGAGACAGCAGTATAGCAATGTTAACACTGTACTCCACCCAGGCTAATACATCTCCTGTGAAACCTACGCAGAGCTGTAATAGTTCAGCTGCAATAGTTCAGCTAAGCAGATGTGTCTACATGGCTCTAATTGGTGCTGGGTAGAAGTGCTTTGGTTCTAGCTGTGATTTCAAACATGCCAGCCACTAAATATTCTGCCCACCATCACCACAGTAGGTCAATCTGAGGAGTACAGTCCAGAATCAGTTAGTAAATCATCAGGTTGTTTCTTGGATCTGCCTCTTTTCCCTCCTTTACCAATTGTTCAGCAGTCATAGTTCTATAAATGGGGTGTGAAGCGCTGTTCTCCCTTTCTCATTGCTTCTCCTGAGAGGTTCTTCTGTCCAGTTCGTGGCTGTGACCCAAGACCACCAACTCACAGATGTGTTCTCTGCCTTCCAGGAGAGCAGCAGCATGGGTGTCTAGGCACATATTCACTGGAAGGAACATGTCTTGCATCTCACATGTGCCACAGGTTTGCTGATTCTGTGCTTATTGCCCAGGTCAGGTATCAAATTTCTATATTTTTGGTCTGTTTCCAATCTTATCATGCTAGTACCAGCCACATATGAGGGCAACCAGTTCCACGGAGCCACCCAACCTTTCACAGGAGTAGTAATACGACAGTGGACATACAGTAAGACAGGATGCAAAAATGTGACACTTGGAGATGCTGTACTGTGTACCAGAAGGTGGACAAGAATTAGCCACTCCTTTATCCTGTTTTCCCAAAGACCACCCAAGCTTCAAGCTAGGACTGCTCTAGGGCACTGGAGTTAAAAAGCAAATGAACAATTAAATTCCTACATTTAGATTGCGAGTCCAGACATTTCGAATCCAACCAGGATCTTTCATCAATGGAATCTGAAAGAAACAAAGAATAATGAGGAATAAAATAGTTAATTAACTACTCATAGAAGTTAATGTATCCAGGCCTCAATTTAGGTCCTTGGAATCCAGGTGCTCTAGTGAATACCTCTCCTTTGATTCCTTTGTGATTCCCTTGCGCCATCCTCACTTTTCATCTGTACTGAGATGTTCTTGATTTTCTCTTTCTCAGGGGTTTTGCAGAAGGATTTAATCCTCTGCTAGTAGGATCTGATTCATTATTGGGAGAGAGCTTGGAAGCAGGGGATCCCTGTGAGACCTGAAGAAGCGCGGACATCTAATAACCAATAGGACAAGAAAAGGAATTCTGTAGGACAGGAAGAGCACATTTCCACCCCTTTGAAGCAACTTGGAGTTCAGGGGCTGGCAGCACAGGAGGCTTAACAGAATAGCTGTACTTACAGAGCTGAGGTGGCACACAATTACTGTGACAACCTCTTCCTGAATACACAGAAGTAGGAGTGAGTAGTATCTTCTTCAGTTTTAAAGAAGACACAGTTGCAAAATATATTGAAGAAAAAATTAATACCTAGTACAAAGGTAAACTTCCAGTGATGCTGGAGGGGATGGGATTCATGCTTAAAATAAACAAAAAGGTTACTGAAGAGAAATTCTGTACTGCATTTTGTACTATTTTTTATTCCGTAATGAAATTTTATACTGAAAAGACTAATTCTACAGGATTGATACCATGATATGAATAAATAATTTAAAAGATTTCCCTCTGGTCTTTAGAAAAATTAAAATTCAAATATGGCCCCACTTTGCTGGTGGTGCGTGTTCTGAAAACATTCATTTTCCCTCATATTCAAATCTCAACATTTTTCAAGCACAAATGCTCACCAATAAAAGCAAACAAAGTCATTATACTTTCTATCATTCTTAACTCAAGTTATATGGTGCCCAGAATGCTCTGCAGAATCCTACTGAGCAAATTGAAAAAGCATGAAATGATCCCTTTTCTGAACTTTGCCTCATTTAAATATCGCTAATGAACAATAACAAACAGGGAGAAATCAGAAACAGAGAAACAAGCATTACAGAAACAACTTCACCATTTCTGGTAGGCACAGTTCTTAAGGGCTCTGCTAACGTTCATTACACTCACTCACACACTCTGTTATATGTCTAAGTAGAATGACATTTTGTGTGAGTGATGTGAAATGTAAGTTTGGGTTGGCACCATGACAAGAAGATCATAGAAGTCTAGCAACTAGGCCTTCTCTGTGCATGATAATACCTTGCACTTGAGCATTCCATTACGGTTTGCACCACACTATTCAAACACAAATTACCGAGTCTCTCAACAACTTCGTGGGCCAGGAGGTATCATTAATTCAATTTTTCAAATGAAGAAACTAAGATACACCCTGATTAAATGACTTACTCTTCATTACAAAGGAAGTTAGCATGAGAATTAGAAACGCATCTCTTTCCATGTGGCCCATTGTTTTTTAACAACAACTCTATCCTTTCTATGGAGAACAAAAATACTGGCATTATTACACCAATTAAATGAACAGAAATAGCTTTGCAGGCTAAATTATTCACTGAAATACAGATGTGTGTTGAATACAAATGCTGGATTTGATAGAATTACATTTTCCTGTTGCATGTGCTTGTTTTGGGTTCAAGAGGTATTTTTCTGCTTTGTTAACTAAGATGGCAGCTTGAAAATATCATAGCAGTTGACTGTTCAGTGATAACACTAAACATTTTAGAACATGAAATATCAGTTTCATCCCATTTTACACAGACTGAGATGTGGGTATCAGTGTACGTCTTTAGTCTTTGTCACATCTTTAATTCTAGGAGCACTTCCACCTCCCAGAGAGAGGTGCCAGCGCTGTCCATGCCTTGACCATATAAGAAGGAAACCCAGATGTGCCAGCTGGATGCAGTATTTGGGGAACAACTGGGTTCATTCCCTGGAAAATGCCAGCCTCATAGTTCAGCTGTGGCCTCTGGATTTCCTACAGGAAATCATCTGTGCAAAACAAGAACCAGTTGGGGCATCAGTCTGGCATCTGTGCACACTACTAGGTCCAGAATAGCTGCACTGAGGATGGGCTGGAAGGAGCAGCTGTGAGGGCAGCAATACACTGGGAAATGCTGCTTTCTCACTCACAACATCAAGGACCTGCTGGCAGAGCGGATCAAGGGTTTCTTGAATTACTTCATCCCTTCTTCCTCTTTCCCCAGACTTTGCAGTCTGGTTTGCATCCCACCCAACTAGAAAACAGCTCAGATGAGTAGATTTCTTTTCAAGCGTCTATATTCTTGAAAGGACTAGACTGACCCTTCCCTCCTTGTCTCTCTCCTTTTTTCCTCCCTCCCTCCCTTTCTTCTTTTCTCCCTCCTTTTCTTCTTCCCTCCCTCACTCGGTCTGTCCCTTCTTTCTGTTTTCCTTTTTCTCTTCCCTTCCCTCACTTTTGTTTCCTCTTTCTCTCACTCTCTTTCCTTTCTTTCTTAGAAACAAAGTTCCTTGATTAAATAAATAAATAAATAAATTTCAGAAGTACGATTGTAGGAACTGCCAGGGGAAAACAGTTATGTTTCATTAGCAGAGAAGTCAACGGTATGTTGCAACAGAGTTGATTATTGTACAATAGTGCTGCTGCCTGTGCATTCAGTTCCTCTGAAAAAAAAGTGATTGGAGACGGTCCTGTAAAACATTCTTTGTGTACTGCTGTAACAACCACATGACTCTCCAGGATAGCTGCCAGCAGTCTAAAAGTACAGTTGATGTTGCTATTAAGCATTTGATCTTTAGAGTTGTGTGATAGCATTTGAAAAACAGCCCTAAGGAGCTTTCATTCAGTCCTGCAATTAATGGAAAATTTCAGTGTTTATTGAATGATATTTTGTCCATTGTTTAGTGTGACTGTTATAAATTGATTGTCTGCCTTTCCTATTTAGTAAGCTTGGAAATGCAAACTGACATAAGTAAAAATTAATTTGAAGTAGACATGATGTGTCAAATCTGGTTTTTAGCCATGCCAGCCTGTAGTCGCCCTGCTGACCTTAGAGAACAAAGCTATTGTAGGGGAAAGATGACCTTGCACTTAAGCTGGTGAAACAGGACGCAAGGGCTATCCGTGTACAAGAAAACTAAACAGAGTGAAGGCACAGGCAGAGCACCGCACCGGCACACTCTGGTCTATGCCCTGACACTGGAAGAATAGTGCTTGGCATGGCTGCAGCCCCACCCAGCTAGCAGCTCCCAATTTGGGAATGAGCACAGAGCATTTCCAACAGGCATCTGAATGGGGCCAAGTGGTTTTGAGGTTGAAGGTGCTTAATAGCATGGAGGTGACTAGATCACACCAGGTAGCATCAAAGCCAAAGGATGGGCACTGTCACTGTTGAGTTTGCTGGCACCAGTCTGCCCAGCAGATCCAGATATCCTCTGAGCTACCTGAGTTTTCCTCCTTCCAGGAGTGTGTACATGTCACAAGTCCTGTTGCTCAGGTCTCCTGATGTCTAACATTAATATTCATAAGAAAACTGTAAGTTGTGGTGCAATGCAGTATTTGCTTTTCAACCCCAAAAGAGAGGCTTTATGACCCTGTCTTGCCTTCTCTGGCAGCATTAAACCAAGCTGTACTTTTCCCAGCTAAATATTTTAAGAATTTAGAGAACTGAGACATTTAAGAATTAAGAGATTTCTTATTTAATAGACGATGGAGTAAAACAAGAGAAATTACAGATACGGCATGATACATGCAGGAGAACAAATTAGTTTATACTTCATATTCTCACTAGAGTGAAAAATATATAATAATATTGCAAGGGAAAAATGAAAAGGTGGTAACTGTAATCCATGGTAACTATAATCCATGTCTCCTTGGAAGAGATACTGAGATGCAGCGAGCATGAAATGTCACAGGAAACATTTAGGCATTAGGAAAACCTTTATAATACGAGGAGTAGGCAAGCTCTGATGTGGCTTGCCAGAAGTGGCTGAGATCTTTCAGAGCAGGCTGAACAAGCATTTGTCAGAAATGTTTTAATTATAGTTGAATTTGCCGGTAGGCATAGAAATGGACCAGATCATCTCTGTGTCTCTTCTAGCCTTGTAGTCCATTATTCTGTGACAAAGTGACACAGCAGGATGAGGCTGCATTTTCAGGGGCAGCTTCCTAGCAGTGAAATCTCACAGTGGAAAGAAATCAGAAACTGGTGGCAAAAACCTTGCTACATGAAATGTTTTGAATGTGACTAAGAAAACATTGCAGAAACAAGTTGTAAGGAAGGATGGCAGAGTAGCCAAGGGAAGGGTCGGGTGACTTAGGAGGCTCTTCTGTCTCAAACTTCCGACTCAGTCTCACGACATCACCTGACTGCTGTTTAACTCATCACACTGATGCAACAGATGTTGTCAACAAAATTACTCATTTGTGAATTACTCAGCTAATTTAAGTCTGGCTCCTACAGCAATCATGCCACTTAATGGAGTTAAGTACATGCTGCATGTGTTCTTCATTGCTGCTAATACCAAATAGAGACGTCCTATTTCTTCCCTTAAGGAGTATCTGATTTTACAAAACAATTGTAAGACCTACCTCTGATGCCCAGAGGTGACTTATATGTTCTCTGCAGAGTAGCTGATCTGTTCTTCTGCAGAGACCCAGAGCCAGTATCTTTGATGAGAGGATACTAACTCCACTACAGAGTATCTTTGAAGCCACAAGGGGGAAAGAAAGCCAGCTTCTTTTAAGATAAGATGACAATCCTAAACTCAGCACATGACCAAATTATCTTTCTAAATGACCTAAAACATTTCCTAGTATCTGGAACAGTCAGATTTGACTGATAAGTAAGATATTAAGTTTTCCTGGAGAGGTGTAACTAGAGTCAGGTGGAGCTTGGGATACCAGTAAATAATGTCAAAGAAATGTAACTATAGAGAACTCTTGTCAGAAATTGCTTCGGAGACAACATGGGAGCCAGGACAGCTCCTGCAGCCTGAGTGCAATGTTCTCCCTGTCCTATCACTGCTGAAAATACAGATAGTTGCATTTTGCACTATCTTAAATTCCCAAATTATTTTTAAATCCAAATAAAGGCTGAATAGTTTATAATAATCCAGCTTCTAAACAAACAAACAAACAAACAAAAAAAAAGGCAATGGCATTTCTGCCAAAAATCCTTGGCATTTCTGTCCTAGAGTTCCAATCTTTTTGCAAAGCAGTGGGACAAGAACTGCTGGACTGCTGTGATGTGCAGCAGAGCCCAGGCACAGTGGTTTGCCAACCACAGCTGAAAGTGAGTTTGAGTAAAGGTAAAAATAAGGACTTGAGGTGAAATGCTACATGCAGTTAAATTACTTAGACAAGCACCTCACTATGGCCCAGTTCTGGATTAACACAAAAGACTCCAGTGTTGGCTTTTGAAATACACCTGTCCAGCCTGGTGCCTTATACCAGATCTGAATTCTTTCTGGTGAGCTCCTCCCATTTCTTAACCTCAGATTAGTTACTCACAGCAGGAATTATCAGCTGTTTATCTAAAATCTGATGACACATCCACTGACAGCTGATAAAGGCCTTCCCTCATGCCCACCAAACCATTCAGCTCAAGGAACATGTTTGACAGCTGCCTCTATCGGCTGACGTGACGGCCCTACTGCCACGCCTGCTGCTTGCTTTTGGCGGATATTTTAATGACTGCAGTTAACACCGCACCTGGGAATATGCCTCCTAGAAGCTGCCCTAGGCTACCAAAAGCTGTTTAATGAGGTGATGTTTCCACATCACCCAATCATCACACCCTCCCCTCATGGCATCAGCCCTTCCAGACCTTGAGGCCTGTCAGCCCTCTCCTTCACAGCATGGCTTCATCAGGCCTAGAAATGGGAGCTGCTGGCTGCAGCTCTCCCCCAGGCCACTGAGGATGCCTGTACGTGTCTTTCGTTGAAGGAGGGTTAAAATGACTGCCTCCTCCTCACAGGCAGGGGTAGAAGGCTGGCAGATAGTGGAGGTGCATGAGTGTGGTATCTGCACCCTACATGCCTTTGCACCTTGGTTTAGCCTTGTGGGAAGCTTTGGGTCGTCCAGACCCCCGCTGTTAATGCACAAGGCAGAGTTGTTCAGAGCTAGATCCCACAGAATATGAGATCTGCACCCATGAAGAATCTGGAAACTTTTGGGTTTCCATGATAGAGAACAGACCAAGCCGATGCCTGACTCAA
Organism: Loriculus beryllinus; assembly: GCA_039877255.1. Lineage (NCBI taxonomy): Eukaryota > Metazoa > Chordata > Aves > Psittaciformes > Psittacidae > Loriculus > Loriculus beryllinus. The sequence goes on along the minus strand of JBCJKH010003689.1, from coordinate 15,251 downwards.
GAAGCTCTTGGCTTATTAGACAATACTCTGGTCAAACAGGTACTGCAGCAGAGCTTACACCCGGAGCACTTTTGTTTACAGGCTTGAGAAACTGGGTTTGTGACACACACTGGATTGCCAGGCTCTGCAGCACCCAGAAGTACGCAGGAATAAAAGCTGCTATAACTGTTGTGCTGCTGCCTGCTCTTTAAGTAACACCAGGCACAGTCTGTGTGTGTTTTCATTTGCTAGTAAATTTTGACATAGGTCACATACAAATACCTTGTCAGGATCTTTAGGAAAGGAGCATTTCCCTGATCCCATTCGCTTTCTGTGAAAATCTGGGCATGAGTTTCAGGAGTGAGGACAGGGTTGGGAAGAGGAAGGGCACAAAACCTTGTGGTGTACCCTGAAAAACTGGTCAAGCTTTTTGTGTTGTGAATTGAGCCCTTTGTCTGTTTATCTAATGCAGCTGCCCCTGTAGTATGGCATAAATGTCACAGCAGCAAGTAGGAGGCAGTGGTGACATCTGAGGCTGACCTTTAAAAATCAGCTGGGCCTCTTTATTCTTTCTGTTTACTCACTTTGTTTGCTTGTAGACTTTGAGGTCTTCCCTGTGGGTATCATGGCTATTTTAGGCTGAAGGTGATGCTTCCCATCTCCCTGCGCACTGATTTGTGGTAAGCCTCCCATCAGAATACAATTTATTCAGAGAAGATTAAACTTTACCACAGAGGCAAGTTGCTTCAAGTCAGTACTGATATCCAAGTGCTAACATGTAAGTTACCATCCAGAGTCAGCAAGTGTACCAATAGAGTAATGTGCCCAACAGGTTTTAAGATGGCTTCATGGCAGGTTTGGAAAAGTGATAATAACCCTGTATTAATGTTCATTTAATTAAAATATACATTTTATTTATACATTTTTCCCACTTTCTCTGTCCATCTGGGAAAAAGAAATGCAGGTAGGCTTGCTGTTCTTTCAGACCTTTCATGAAGTCAAATCTTGAAGCCTCACATGTGCAGTATTAACTGCAGAAAAAACGTATCATTGCCTGATGTGTAGTCTTAATTTTTTTTTTTTAAGTGATTTGCTAGCCACAGCCTTTTAGGGAGTAAGTGAAGGTCATTTTGTGGAACATGGGTATGGTTGTAATACAGAGAGGACAGAACTTGTGTCCCAAGATCAGATTTCTGGAGTGGAAGCAACAGAAGAGAGAAAGCAATCCTACATCTGAGGGCAGGGTCAGGAAGTTTGGAAACTTCCATTGTGGCTGGCACTATTGTGGGCTTTCTGTGCTCTGCTGCACAATCCAGTTTACCTCTCTTTGCTTCTGTTTCTTTTTTAAATATAAAATAGAGAAAACAGCATCGACCTCAGCCTACTGTTATGAAACTGGATTTCTCAATGTTCACAAAGGTTCTGGATGTCAGTACACAAGGCTTGCATGTGGTAAAGACTACGTGTGTGTAAAAGTAAACACAAGTTCATAAATAGACTTTGGAAACACTTCCCTACTGGCTTTTATCCAAGATGTCAGAAAATAAGGAGGAGGGCAAAACTAAGTGTTCCTTTCATTTCACGTGATTTGTTTTCCTCACTAACACTACACACTGTTCAGGACTGTTTCTAGGAAGAAGGAGGCAGTCATAAAAACCGATCAGAATGTGCTACAACTTTGCAGACTAGTAGATAAACAGTATGTGCAGATCAAGGGGATTTTTTTTACCTCAAATTCTTGGGCAGAAGCACATCAAAAAGCAGTGGGTCAGGAACATATTATTCCTGCAGTGTAAGTTTAGTATTGTTCATACAGGAAGATTTAAAAGTCTTTAGAAATATTTTAAAACATGTTAATAATCCCTTGGCCTTAACTGGGCTTTAATTAATACTAAAATAATTGCACTGGCTTTGAAATTCTTCCACCATGTGACAGCATCATACTTTCAGAGGTCTCATGCCTCTCCTCCTACGTCCCTCAGTTTTTTGCCTAAAGCAGCCTCAGTAGCCTGGCACCTATCACTCTCTTTTGCTAAATGCCATACGGTTTTTTTTCCAGGCAGTGCAGTGCTATGGAGAAAGCTTTACAGATCCCCAACTATACAGCGTGCAGTTTAAATCATCAGCAGTTTCTCCACATGGAGCTGCTGACCCAAGAATACAGCAGCAGGTCCTAACATTAACTACAAGTGTTTATTTTACACTCCTGAAGTTGCCATTGCTGCTAGGCTGGTGGTGAAGCAGCACTGGATTGATACAGCAACAACTGACTGTATTTAGGAATGCTTTGGGACTTTATTTTCCGAATTTGTAGTTTAAGAATCATATGGAGAGACAGGTCTCAAGACCCACACCACAAACCTCTCCCAGTATCCAGCAACATGGCTGAGGACATCAGAGATCCACCTCTCTCATTAGAGGATCCTGACTGGTGTTTGTTACCTATGCAGGGCTGTATTTCCTCGAAGTTAAATCAAAGGAACATTTGAAGTTTAATTTTGTGAATCATTTATTGAGTACATTGGATTTTGAAGGTACTCCTGCATTCAGCTGGATAAAGGGTTACTGCTCTGTCAAAAGTGAACACCTGATATGTCACGACTGGCTGGAGCCACTTTTGAGTAACTTCACAGATGAGGAAGCCAGCAAAAAGTGACAAGAGAGAATCTTTTCATGGTAGCAGGCTTCCACATATTTACATGTTTTCATTATAAAATGCCCATAATGTGATCGTATGTGAACAGATTCCTGCAGAGAGCAAGCACATAGATGCCCCTGTTTTTGTTTTCCTTGAGGTGGCAACACCTTTTCACCCAGGTCACAGTTTTCATTATGTAGCATCAATTGAGTTAAAAGATGCCTGTGTTTGTTAGTGTTAGTAAGATAGCATTAGATTTGGAGTCACCCTTGTATATAATGCAAAGATATTTAACATAACCTTCCTATATGCAGCTTAGATATACCTATCTGACTTTAAGGACAGAGAATAGCTCTTCTGTCTTCAAGGCCACCTTTTTTAAGTAGGGTCAGATCCTGGGTCTTCCCCTTTTATGTTAGACATCCATAACAAAGATTATTACATCTGGATGATGGTTATGTCTGGATTCCCTTTCTAATCAACAGGAAGCTTAGCACTGCTACAGCATGATCCATCTGTGCACTAAGACTCACATTTTAGACTGCTGTTCGCTGGCGTTCAGCAGTGCACAGAAGCTTTAACTGTGACCCACTTTGCCAACCGCAAAACAGGGGACAGGGACAAAACAAAAAAAGTTGTGCCAGGGTCTCTTTCTTATGCAATCCTCCCTAATTTAGAAAAGTGACTGATTTCCAAATATTAGCATTTAAAAGTCTGATCAGTCGTTCACTGCCTGCTGCTTGTCACCACCTTTATTAATATAATAAGGGATAGGACGTCATTAACGCAGGCACTGTAGAATGGGCTGAAAAGTTTCCTTTATGTGGATGGTAGGGTGAGGAACATGCTCCCCAGCGGCTACAAGGCCAGCACGTGGTCAGGAGGTGTGTCTGTTGCAGCACTCCTGATGTCCTCGTTTCAGGAGTGCTTATCTGGGGATTTATAAATGCCTTTACAAAGCAGAAAATAAACCACTGCTGTTACCGAGCAAATAAGGCCACCGTTTTTCAATAGCTGTGAAGTGGCACAAGACAGTTAAAGAGCTGCCTCTCCCATGTGTAAATGTCGTGCAGATTCCCAGAGACTGGTGTCTTCCTCAACCTTAGCAGAAGCCTAAGCGAGCTTACAGTTCCCTCTGTAGGCGGCGGAGCGGTAGAGGCGATTTCAGGGACGGATTTACTCCCATAGGATTCTTGTCTTTAGGTTGTAGAAAAGAATCCCTCTGTGGCTTCAAACTAACTGGCTTTCCACGGAACACAAATGTAGTAAAAAACCCTGCAACGTTCTATTTTGCACCCACCAACGTAGGTGGAGCGAAAATCAGTCCATGGGAAAGTAGGAGGTTGGAGCCAGAGGAAACCTGTGAGAATCCCTGAAGCGGCTGGCATTGAGGCTTCTTCTCCAGACACCGTGTGAGGAAGGGCTAGAGGCTGATGCCTCTGGCCTTTGGCAGCCCTCCTCATTTGAGGGTGAAGGCTCCCTCCAGCTCCTGCCAAAAGCTAAGGGAAAGCATAGCTGAGCTGGATGCAGCCCAGCTCTTGCAAACATCTTACATGGGTGTTCTGTGAAAGGACAACCTTTTACCCTTTAGCTAGTGCCACCATCCCCCTGGATGTGTCACCACTCAGTCCACAACTCCACTTCATTATTGCCATCTCTTCCCATCCTTTCTCCCAAACCTGGCTCCACAGGCTGTCTTGCTAATAGTCCTTTCATACTTACAGGCAACAGAAAAAGTGCCCAGTCCATGCAAAACCTAAATATCTGGGTTCTGCAATAAGCACTTGGTTAATACTTAGTACAGAACTTTTTCATAGTGCTTCATTCATCAAACTGCCCTCTTCTACCCAGCTGCCCAGAACCACTGAGAAAACTGAGTTAAGACACTTGACCATTTCCTCTACTGCTGCATTAACCTGTCACCCATTAGGCACATACTGCCTGCAGGAAATTAGACACCTCCTTTGGTTTTCTTCTTGCAGTCATTAAGTGTTGGTACAGTATGTCTGCCAAATCCCTATTAATAAACTACCTTTTGTCTGTGGCAGAGTTATGCTAAGATAAAATGCCATTCCTTTCAATTATCCATCTTTTTTGTGTTTCACAGGTTTGAACAGAGCTTTCCTGTCTGAACCATTTCCTGATCTACTGAGAATTGTGCAATGCTTACAAGAGGAGAAAGAATACAAAAATCAGTTGTCTAGTCACATAAATAAGAGTTTCAGGAGACTGTTTATTCTCAGCTATGCTGTTAGGGCCTGACTGTCCACAACTTAATAGTGGAGTTTCAGTAGGTTTGAAAGGAGGAGGAGAATGAGGGTGATGGTAAGAAAGAGAGAGAAAATATTAATTTTGAGCAACACATAAGCTCTATGACAGAGTTTATATCCTAATGTGTTGCTACAGAAATGTTCTGTGGCCATCTTCATGGGCTCCTTCTTTACAAATGTAATACTGAAGAGGAGTGGAGCAGAAGGGGCAGTTGAAATGAAAACCAAAGCAAGCTTCCTTCTTCTTCCATCTTTTCAACTCTTTTCACTTAATGTTACTTTTTACATATGAGGGGGGAAAAATTTTACTGTGTTTATAATCTGTTTATTAAATGTATTACCTGTCTTACACACAGCATAGCCTCTATGAATCACAAAGTATATTACAGAAAATGTTATTAGCATAATCCTCTTTTAACAGATGGAGCAACTGAGAAAGTTGCATTGGGTTATTGAAACTCATCCAGCAGCACAAGGGAAAATAGCTTTGTCATCCTGTCTCAGACCAGCTCTGCACTGATTAGGCCAAGTGCTACAGTTCATTTCTCAATCTTAGCTGAGAATCAAGTCTTACTTGACTTACGATTTAGTTTTGGTCTTTATTGCACCAACATAAAATTTCCAGGGGAAAGGATTTATGAGTACCCAAACTTTTTTTACCTAAAGGTCATGTCTGTATTGCTTTAAATTAGCTCAGTTGCAATGACTGTTGCATTTCCACTGACCTTCCAAAAAACACCAGGGCTCTGACAGTGAATCCAATTTAGCTGAAGATATAAAGACATTTAAATACCTATGGGAAAACTCTCTTTCAAGTCTAATCTGCTTTGTTTCAAACTAGGCTAATACAAATTAAGGAAGCTGTTGTTCTTAAAGAGAGCTTTCATACTGATGTTTCTTTCTGCCAGAGGCTCCAGGTAGGGTTTTCCTTGCAACTCATGTACCTCATGTACCTCGAGGGGCTGAGGTAGCTTTTCCATCCCACTACCTTATGTCCTTTTTGTGGTCAAAGAGGTAAAACTTCAGTGTGGCGTGTGGTGTATACCCACTGTATCCTCTCTCTTGAGCAGAACTGTTGAGCTGTTAACAGCTAAGGTACTAATCCTTACAGGTGGTGAGTAGGATCTATTCTCTGAGTTGGACCAGTTTCTCCACAGGCAAGTTGCAAGCCCATAGGAAGAAATAAACACATACTGTCAGGATTGGCCAGCCAATTCATGAACCATTTGTTTCTCTCCATTTTTACAGCTCATCACTGCCACTGAGTTAGCATACAACAATGTGTGCTCCATCTGCTACATGGGTTGTGTAAACTTGATTTCATCTGGGTCTTTGGATAACTGCATGTTGTCCAGGTTATCACAAATCACCTCCAGCGTAGCTAATTTCCTCAAGTACTGGGCACCTCTGTCTATGTTGGTCCACTTGCCTGAGTGACATATAAAGTCTTTTTTTTGAAGGGACACCTTTCCTTCATGCCTGACTGGAGTCACCCCCAGAGTCTGATGGCTTGTGCCCCTTTTCAAATCCTTTGTCAGTGCTTTCTTCCCAAGAGCAATCCTAGCTGCTTGGCTTCCTTACCCTCTAATGTCAGGCTACTGGCCCCATTATCCCAGCATCATAGCAGCCAAGTGACAATGTGCTTGCCTGATGACAGCTGAAACTTTTCCGCATATCTTGCAGTTCACTCATGGATAGGAATTGGGTGATTACTGCCTCTTTTATGGTTTCTGCCTCTTTCTCCTCCTCTTTTCATGATGGCTCTGCTTCTTCATCCCTTCCTAAACAAGCTGATCATTGTATGTATTTGTTTTTGTGCATAGAAGTGACTGATACTGGAATGGGTTGGATCTCTGGTTCAGCTGCACCACCCATCACGGGGATCTGAGTAGCTGTCGCTTTGTCATCAGATCCAGAGACCTTCTCTTCCCCTTGAGGCTGCTGACTGGTGTTGGGCTGGGCTCAGCAGACATGCGCCAGGCCCCAGCACATTGCAGTGATTTGTGCCCCTCTGGAATTCCCAGGACGACAGCACACTTCTTCCAAGTATTTCACTGTTTTTCTGGATTCTGCATTTGTTCAGGGGTGAAGTTCCGAAACACCAGAGGTACCCTTTGGCCTTAGTACTTGTCCATACTGCCCCACACACCCTGCCACTCCTAGCTATTCAGCCTCAGGGCAGAACTCTGGATACTATTCTTAAACAGTTGTTTAACCTTAAACAAAACCTGGAACACATTCAGAAGACATAGCAATAGGAACATACTGGTTTGAACATGCCAAGGATATCCAGAATTCTAAAGAGCTATTGTAATTGGCCTGGAAGAATGGGAAGATGAAAGGGAGTGTCTCCCCCATGGATTGGGTCTCTAAAAGGTGAAAGGTATATTATTAATAGTATCCAATAGATGGCTCCCAAAGTACAGAGATGATGGCAATGCTGAGTACAAATACCAGATTACTTTCATTACCAGCAATTCTATCATATCATACGTGCCAGTGTTACAAAGTACAACAACATGATAACCTTAGCCTGTTTCCCACAGGTGGTAAGCAGCACAACAGGGGACATAATACTGCAAGTGACTTGTTACACAATCCAAATTTGAGAACAAGAGGTGCCAGCTCTGAGAGCAAATCAACACTGTGAGCAGCAACTATTAAACTAATGTAATGAATGCTTTTAACAAATTTGGTCTGTCATTAGCTCAACCCGTCGTGCTCCAAAAGGACTGTTGTCGTTTAACCCCAGCTGGCAACTCAGCCTCACAGAGTCACTGGCTCACTCTGCCCCCTTCAGTGGGATGGGGTAGAGGATTGGGAGAGAAAAAGTGCAAAAACTGGTGGGTTGAGATAAAGACAGTTTAATGGGACAGAAAATAAAAAAAATAAATAATAATAATGATAACAGAATTATTAGAATCTACAGAAGTGATGCACAACGCAATTGCTCAGTACTCACTGACCAATGCCCAGCCTGTTCCTCAGCAGTGGCCCCCAGCCAGCTTTTCCACCATTTTTATATATAGCATGACACCATGTGGTATGGAATATCCCCAGGGTCATTTGGGGTCAGCTGTCCTGGCTGTATTGCCTCCCAGTTTTTTGTGTCCTCCTGGCCTTCTCGCTGGCAGGGCATGAGAAGCTGAAAAGCCCTTCACTTAGTAAAAGCACTGTTTAGCAACAACCAAAACATCAGTGTGTTATCAACATTATTATCATCCTACATCCAAAATAACACAGCACTGTACCAGATACTAGGAAGAAAACTAACCCTAGCCCTGCCGAAACCAGGACACCACTGAAGATGTGTTTGACTTACAAAACCTCAAAGCAAAAGCAGAGTGGAAATGTTCAGACATTTATGATGAAAGGAGATTCCTGAAATCTAGACATGTCTCTGGAATATTTGCTGGGATGAAGATCCCACAAAGTCCTGACTTATACCTCTGCCTCGTATTTCTCTGCCGTCAAGTGTCCAAGAAATCATGAGTCCACAAGAGCTTAAAATACTTAGGAAAAGATAGGGCAATCTGTCATGATTTCCAATTTTTAAAGGAAAATTAATGATTTTATTAGTAAAACTATGCAGAACTCGTAATTGCTTGTGTAAGTTAAAATTAACCTTGAGATTCTCGATGACATATTATTTGCTTTTTAAAAGGTCACCTCCATCCTGTAGCAGATTGCTATATGGAAGGTGTTCGTATCAAAGCTGTACTACGTGCAGAGGGTGAGCAAAGAGAATGGTGCAGCATACCCCAGCAGAATACAGAAAAAACTCTCCTGAGATGTAAAACATTGATGTAAAAGTAAGTAAATGAAAAACTTTCATACTGGTGAGTAGGTATACAAAATACCTGGATGAAAGGATACATCCAGATTAACTGACCTTTTTTTTTTTTTTTTTTTTTAAGGGATACATCCAGTTTAATTGACCATGCTTGCTGCAAGCTGTTAGTTACCACATTGCCTCATTTCTAACAAGAGAGTTACCAGGCATCGGCCATAAATAACGTATGTGACCACTGGAGGTCACTTTTGGCTTAGAAATTCTCCACTTTAAAAGCCTTTTGGCAGCGATGCAACTGCAAAAGCAGAAAGGAGAACAGCTGAGGTTTGCAACTAGCTCTTGAAAATTCACTGAAAAAATATTTATTTCATTTTAGGATATTCTAGCAAATTATCTTCATGAAACAAATTCTCACTAATTTATTTCTTTTTTTTCCATATTACAGATTTCTGCAATGTGGCTATTTTGGCCTGAAAGACAGTAACATTAATAAATCAATGAATTGAAACAACAACTATGGGATTAGGTTAGAATGAAAAAGAACATATTTTCTGTCTTTGTGGCTATGCAGACACATTACTGGCTCTGCATTCGAAATAAGAAAATGTTAAAACTATTCACCTGATCCATGGATTAGGTATCTATCACTTAGCTCAAAGGCTGCAAAGAAAAGCAGCATTTGTACACACACTGTTTTCTAGACTAATCCTGCAACATCTTACTCCTTCAAAGGGTCAACCTTAGATGATTGATACAATTGACTTCAGAGGGAAAGTATATCTGAATAAAAAAGATTTTTTTAGATCAGCTGCCAATGTTCAGCCTCTTTGTGTTTTTTCCTGTTTGCTCAGGACGTCATGAAAATGGGGTGCTTCCTCATGAAAGAGGACTGTTTCCTGGCCTCTCTTGCTTGGGAGCAGCCATGTAATCCCTTGGCCCCTTACATTCCCCGTCTCTGTTGAGGACAACTTTTTCATCCATTATAGCAGTTCGTTTCAGCAGTGATGCCCCAAACTCAGCATTACTTTAAGATTAGACAAAGACTTTTACAAAATTCATAAGACAAAACTGAAAAAAAAAAAAAAAAGAAAAGAGAGCAAGAAAATATAGAAATCATAGAAGTCTCTCAAGCATTTTTCTGCATTACAATTCTGAAGGGAGGATGGAGAATTTATTGTGAATGGGCATGTCTATTACCTGGTAGCAGTGCCTTTAATAGAATGCCTGCTGTGGTAAATGATTGCTCTTTTGTGCTGTGGTCTGTGGTTTTGATGATGAACTTCCTGAGAGACTGTAAAGATAAAAATCACAACTTGCCACTTGCTGAAGATTTAAAGAGCTATAACTTCTAAGTTATACTACTGAGGGATAAACAGGCTTTTGACTTCTGCCCCTGGGTGCCGTGGCAGTCCCGCAGAATCTAAATTGCTGAAACCTAAATGAAGTTCATGCACAAGCACATAAATTTCTTGCCAGTAAAGCAGCGTCTCAGACTCCCACAGGATGCAATGCAAGGAGGCTCTCAAAAGCTGACCAAAGACTCGACTCTGCTGTTAGCTTTGTAGGGAAACCATCCCAGTACAGCAATGATGGCCAGTGGCACAGGCGTTCAGAGAGCTCAAGGCTGGTGGCACCAAAAGGGAGAAAATTAATTCTGAACATGATCATGTGAGTCACTTTTCCTGCCTCATTTCCAGTCCCACGTGGGATGTGCTTCAGTTCTATTATATAGTGCACTTAAACTGGAAGTATGAGGACTTAAGCTGTAAGGCAGCATGCCTTGTCAGGATGGGCATAGACAAGGCTTTGCCTTAAACATGCATTTCTCGCTGCTCTGTTATTTCACGAGCAAGCCAGCTTTGCTTTCTGCTCCTGTAGTAACTTCCATGTCCATCTGTAGCCCTTGACATATTCAGCTATTTGCAATTTCTTAATCATTTCTAGATCTGTAAGAGCAATGATAGCCACAAGACCATTTGCTCTTATTTCCCAAACACTCGTCCCCATATATATAATCTTGAGCAAAGCAGAAGACAGCATTTCCTGAACTGTTTTGCCACGAATGCTCTTTAATGATTTGCACAGCTTGTGTTCATTGTGCCATTGGATGCATATTCTGGGGTGCTAACACAGTGGTCTCTTTTTGTGCACACCCCATTATGGCACCCGCGGCCTATGTGATGGAAGTGGAAAATGCTCAGCTAATGGCAGCCTAGCCCCCGTCTGCTTGTTGATTTGGAGTAGAAGCTCCTTGTGTAAGTGCCAAACTTTTGCTGCTTTTCAGGAAACTTTTTCTTATCTTTAAGTAGGAAAAAGATGTTAACTTTTCCCATCACTGGTAACAGCTTGATAAACTTTTTAATGCAGATGTCTGAAAGTGGGTATCAGGAAACAAATATGTATCACTGCTTTCAAAAATCTCAACTTTTAAGGCAGCCCTGGTTCTTGGAGATCTGTGTGTGCTTTCTGCCTTTTTCGACTGGGTTTTTCTTATGTGCTCCACTTTTAGGAGTGTTTTGCACTTGCAGCCCAGATCTCAGTGTGGGTTTTGCTTAGCTGCTCAGTCACGGCTGCTGAAGCTCACCCCTAGGCTGACTAGTCCTTAGGCTGTGGCCTTGACATGGTGCAAACTCCTGCTCCATGTGAGATTCAGCTGTCACAGGCCACTACAGGGAGTAGGAGAGTTGGAAACAGAGAGTTAACACTGTTCACATTTATGGCAGCATAAGATAAATAAGTGTTATCAAAACATTACTCACCATGCAAAGAAAGGCTATCATGCAAAGGCAGTGTGGGTGACAGGAACTGGGGTGCAAAGCAGCTGATAGCCTTGACACTATTTGCCTGCTACTTACTGCCCTCACAGCCTCTTGTCCTTATGGACCAAGCTGAACTTCCAAATCTATATAAGGACAGGGCAGACTCTCTGAGACCTGATCTCCAGAAACAGGATTGCTGACCTACAGCAATTTGCTCTAAATAAGTGCAAAAGGATTTGATCTCCAGTCAGCTCCCCACATAGCTCTGGGAGCTCCACTGAGCCACAGAGAAGGGTCTGGGTTCAATTTACTGTTTGGTTTTTAGTGGGTGGGAAGGCATTACACATGCCTGATGCTAAAGGAAAGCAGATCTGCAGTGAATACCTTTGAGACTTATTTATCCTTACAAAAACACACCCTCCATCGCTGAAGTGTCAGCCCTCTGAAATGGGAGCAAGGGGCTGAAATCAAAGCAGCACCTGCTGCTCCCTGGGCTGCAGCTGATGACCTGCTGTGCATGGCAGGGTAGGGGCACTGTGGGGGAAAGAAGCTCCCCCTGAAAAGCCTGAGTTCTGCTCAGGTGAAATCAGGGGGTGAAATCAGGCCCCCGTATGAGAGATCCTTCAGTGGGGCAGTCCCAGAGCTCAGACCATTCCTGTCTGTGGAGACAGCTGGGAACAGTCTTGCTGTCAGAGTAGCCGGGGACATCTTTGCTGTAAAGTGCAGCAAAGAGGTGACCACAGACACAGGTAAATGGGCTCTGATCCCCACATGGTCTGAGCTGGCACAGCATCTGTACCTAGCCTGCTTTTCCCAATTTACACAAGGTAACACTTTCTTGCAGTAGAAGTTTCTCAGTGAGAGACACTCATATGTTTTTAGCTTTCCAAAGAAAGCAATGCTAATATAATAGTTACCCCCAGTGGAATTTGGTAAACCCAGGAGGCCTGGAGAAATGACATTGTTTTATCAATCACTCAGTGGTTTGTCCTGGGTCTGGACAGAGATTGATAGAAACTTGTCCCTGAGAAGCCATCAAATCACTCTCCCATGGCAGCATCATCTGCAGCTGTGGTACTGGCAGCAGATGGCAACTTAATTGCATCTTTTAATTTCTAAACGGCATCTCCCAGAGGATCTCAAAATGTGATATAAACTTCAGGTTAAATTAACCTAAAGAAGTTGTGGGGAGGAGTGAAATGAAGGTTACAGTTTTCAAGTGTGCCCATTTATTTTGGGTACCCAGTACAAGCAAGTCAGGGGGGATTTTCTCAGATGCTCAGCCCTCACAGAACAGGTGGAATTTGCAGAAATTCCTCTAAACGTGAAGCTCTTGAGCTGGGATCTCAGAGCAGAGCTATCTACAATAAGCAGAAACATTGGAAAATCAAACCTGAGTTTTGGGAAGTTTGTATTTGATTCGGGAATTTGCACAGATCTACTTGTGCCTGCTATGCTTTGACAGGCCCGGTCCTGTTCTAAAATTTGGTGATAATGAGGATGGGTGAGTTCTTTCAGTGTCTGTTCTAGTTGTTTCTGTAATTCAGTGTGAACAGTGTTGATAGCACCTGTTAGCTAAGATACACAGCACACTGTATTTCATTAGTTCTAGGGTAAAAAAAGAAGCAATCTCTTATTGAAAGAAAAGCTACCATATGGAGAGCTTGGAGATGTGTTAGTATAGTCTCTTTTCTCCAGTGTGGGCTGGGTATCTTTTTTTTTTGCTAAATATGTTAGTGGTTTTCAATGCCCTCTACAAAGTGTCATTCAGAAAGTCCCTCCATGGCTTGACTAATGGGGCTGCTGGAAGGACACAGCAGGCAGGCAGCAATGACCAGGAATGGGAGAGGGCAAGTCAGGCCAGGCACCATGTCTGCATCCAAGACAGTTCCATCACCCTGCTAAGTACAACTGCTGTTTGCCCTAGGCTGGGGAAGCATAAATGTTCTCCACACATGGCCCAACAGAGGCTGTTTTTGGCAATATTTGTTTGGAAAGGAAGCTCCACAGCCACCCTTGAACCCCTCCACGCCAGCTGGTGGCTCTCCATGCAAACCAGCAACCATACAGCCTGACATGCCTCCTGCTGAGCAGCCTCACACCATCCCTCACTGGCAAGACAGCTGCCTAACCCGGAGCACAGGTATTTCAAGCACATAGAACCATAGAACCATAGAATTACAGAATCAGCTAGGTTGGAAACACCTTTAAGATCATCAAGACCCCAGGACTGCCAAGTCCACCCCTAAACCATATCACTGAGGGCCTCATCTACATGGGTTTTGAACCTTTCCAGGGGCAGTGATTCCACCACTGCCCTGGGCAGCCTGTTCCAATGCCTGAGCACCTTCTCTGCGAAGAAAGTGTAACCTAGCACTCAATCTAAACCTCCCCTGGCGCAGCTTGAGGCCGTTACCTCTTGTCCTATTGCTTGTTACTTGGGAAAAGAGACCAGACCCCACCTCACTGCAACCTCCTTTCAGGTAGTTGTAGAGAGTGATAAGGTTCCCCTTGAGCCTTCTCCAGACTGAACAACCCAAATAAAAGAAAGAGAATGTGGTCATTTTTTAAAACAAAAGCAACTAAACTGGGAGAACAGTGAAAAAGCTGGAATTCAAACAAACTAATCACCGGAATAAAGAGCCTTCTTCCATGTCTTCCATGACAGAATTCATATGCCATCGCATTGCCAATGACTGGTCAAAGGTGGACAAGAAACTGGACTTTCTTTTAGTTCCTAAGGTATCTTTTCCTTGCTGCTCAATTTTTGGAGTTACTGTAAAGCTGTCTTCCTAAGAATCTTTCTGTTTCAAGTCTAAGGGCACTTGTCTTTAAGTTCTAGTAGCAGCATCCCCACCATATTATACCAGTGTTCTCTCAATGGTGCATAATTTATTTGTTATTTTTTATTTATTCCTTCTCTGAAAAGGATGGAAATGTATAATCTCATTTATATCCATAGGGAAAAAAAAGTGCATGAAATCGTATATGTGTGGTACTCTTACAATATCATGGTAAATCAGAGGAAGTGTTTTGAAGTCTAGATGCTTAAAAAAACAAATTCTTGCTTCTGGAAGTATATAATTTTTTAATCACATGCTACATTTCAAAGCCCAGAGCTCTTCTGTTTATCTTTGTGTACCTAGGGAATCATTTATCAAAGAGCTCTCAATTATGAGCTTTTATTACTCTCAAATACATGTATTCGGTCATCCTCTCCTAGGACCACAATTTTCTCAGCGCTTTACAATGTACCAACATGCAGAAGCACTTCAGAAAATCTATGGAGGCAAACGGTGCTTTATTTCTGAAGTCCTTAGCAGAAGCAGAGTCAGCAGCTCCTAAAGGCCAATAGCAACTGTATCAAATCATCTTTAGTACATCTATTTCTATCAGAAATCCAATATGTTTCTTATGCTGAACCAACACTGTTTAGTTAACTTGTAATGAAACTTACACATTTGTTACAGAACAGATTGTTCCATGGAACACTTCGATCCATAATTTCCCTTGACAGTTTAGGAGTCTTTAACATGTGAAGCAAATTCCCAGAGAGAAATTTAAGCTGAAGTACACATCATACAACTGTCACAATGTTGTGTAGGACATCTTGACTTTTAATAAAACTGATAGCCAGAAATCCTCTGACCTTAGAAAAGGATTTTTTGTTGTTTTTTGTTTGTGTGTTTGTTTTTAATACATCCCCACCTTCTCCATTAATACTCAAGAGTTTGAGTTATATTGCATGTAGTTTAGATGTTCCTTAGCACTCCAACCATCAGCTAACTATTCAGTACATATCTCTCCACACG
>JBCJKH010003687.1:0-43649 GCA_039877255.1 Loriculus beryllinus | reverse complement strand
AGAAGCTGTGGCTGCCCCATCCCTGGCAGTGTTCAAGGCCAGGTTGGATGGGGCTTGGAGCAACCTGGTCTGGTGGAGGATGTCCCTGCCCATGGGAGGGGGGTTGGAACTGGATGAGCTTTAAGGTCCCTTCCAACCCAAACCAGTCTGTGATTCTATGAAAAACGTGATCATTGGTTTCAAAGGCAGGAATTTCCGAAATCTTACTGGGAATGGGCTCTGTCGTAAAGCAAAGGGGAAAGGCAGGTTAGATCTCAAAACAAAAACCGGTTCACATACTGTTTAACACTTAGGCTCATCAGGGAGATGGCAGAATCTCCATCCTTACTGCCCAGCTTATTTAAACATTGCATTACAGGACAACATGGGAATTCAGTAGAAGTGATCCTGCTGGAGAGAAGCAGGTAACATAGGGGATTTTTTAGTCTCTTTTGCCTCATTTTCCTACAGCAACAAGAGTCACAGAGCAAGAGAGGTATAATCCAGCTCACCTTGCTTATTCACCTTCTGCAGAGGCTGGCTTGAGGAAATAATGCCATCATCCAACTCACAGGCTGTAGAACTGATTTCATCAGCATCCTATAAATGGAGACAAGTTTTTAAGGAAAAAAGAAAACTCTCCAGTTGATTAAGTTCTCAGACAGCAGCTACAGAGTCACATATAATGCAAGAGACCTTCACAGTGAGCATTAATTGACATGATGAAGATTTACAGTTCTATTTTCCAATCACAAAACATGGTTTTAGCATGTTATTAAAGTTAAACCTGAATGCTGAATGTTGCATTGAAAATGTTGCTCCCTGCACTGAGGAAAAACTTGTTTCCTACAAGTTACTCTCAGCCTTCTGAAGCACCATCCTTTCCCATCTACCTGCCTTCAGGTACCGTTAAAACCAAATGCTGTTCGTGACAATGACCATGGATTTGATTCTTAACACCTATGTGTGCCCTGCTTCTGTTTTATTACAGGATGTAAGGGTTTTATTTGCTTTTCAACTAACTCTTAAGTGTAGAGGTTCTGTATCATGTCTTTACCATTTCTGTGACTCTGCTTCACTCTCTGCCTACATGTTTGCACTTTCACAGCTCCTGGAAGCCTCTCACAGATGCTCTATAAAAATCAAAGTTTGCCAAACTGATTTTTGCCTTGAACTCTGCTCTTTTTTGTACATGACAGTGTATTATTTCCTGCCAGGAACATCAGGCAAAGGACCTGGCAGTAGCAGAATCCAAGACCAGATCAAGGCCACACTTGGTCTGTGCTCAGTTTGCAGTAAGGAAGTTGCTGAGTTCCCTTTTCAAACACTCCATGTTTCTGGTTAACCTCAGAGAACTTGTTTGCCAACACAAAAACTGCCACAACAGCAGAACTAAACGCTATCAGATCATTTCTCTTTTTTTACCACACATGCAAGACTGGACTGTACAAGCCAACATTTGTGTTTTATTAAAGCTGCATTGTAAAATCATATTGACAATCAAGTTGGGAATGCAAAAGAGATACTAAACCAGTGCAGGTGAATAAAGGAGGCCATAAACTGCCTGTTCTGGAATACAGAACACATTAGCCCTATAAAAAAAACTTCCCATCTTGTTCACTGCTTCCTTTCAATGCCCAGTATAAAATACTACAGTAGTATTACAGCAGCTTTCCCTACTTTCTACATTTTAAGATGCTGGAATGGAACAGCAAAATACAACATAAAGTGTAATGAAATAGTTTGCAAACCTGCTCTGAATCAGTGTTTTACTGCTGTGCTCCTTCCGCTGTCACCCTCACCCTTCCCACCTCAGCACTTTAGGCAGCAAAACCCATGTCCCACATTTTAAATGATTCTGGCAAATCCTGAAATTAAAAGCAAGGTCTGGCAAGGCACTACCTGGTCAGCAGCAAGACTCATTGCAACATTTAACTATTTCAGCACTGCTAAACATATTTGTACAAGAATCGTATCATCGAATCACAGAATGGTTTGGGTTGGAAGAGACCTTAAAGCTCATCTTGTTCCAACCCCTGCCATGGGCAGGGACACCTTCCACCAGACCAGGTTGCTCCAAGCCCCATCCAATCTGGCCTTGAACACTGCCAGGGATGGGGCAGCCACAGCTTCTCTGGGCACCCTGTGCCAGGGCCTCAGCACCCTCACAGGGAACAACTTGTGCCTAAGAGCTCATCTCAATCTCCCGTCTGTCAGGTTAAAGCCATTCCCCCTTGTCCTGTCCCTACAGACTCTTGTAAAACATTCTTCTCCAGTAATGCCTCAGGAAGGAGGTCTGAGAGAAAAAACAAAATGTGGACAAGAAATTAGAAGCTCTGCAGCCCTCAAGTCTTCTTATAAAAATTATTTAAACCTTGACAGAATGACTAATAGAGCGTATTACTGAGGGTGCCTTTGCTGCCCTGCACCTGCCCTTTTTTGATTCTTCATTTCCATCTGCCTGCTCTTTTCCAGCATATACCAGAGTAGGAATCGTGTGTGTGCACTGCACGCTGCAGGAGCCTTCTCTGCTGACAGTGTATGCACCTCATCCTGACTTTGTACTTTCAAAATCAATTAAATGTCACAGCATTCCTGTAAGAAAGGCAAGAGAGATCCCCATTTCTCTGGTGGGATAACTGAAACACCTTGAAGAGCATTGCCTTGCCAGGCATCACTGGCCACAAAGCACTGAATGGATACCAGAGGAGGTCTGAGATGCAAATACCATACAACACTGCAACTGCTTTTCCTTCCCAGAACTGGCACAGCAAGCAAGATGGCTTCCGAGATATCCAGGTTCCATGTTAGAACACTGTGGAATTTTGTGTCTGGCCTAAATTTTAATCAAGAATGGAAGTTACTAACTTAGTGTAGACTCTGCATGCATGGGGATGGGAACTGACCAAGGGGCAAAGCATAAAGTCCATCCTCCTCATGACTCTGTTGGAGATCTCCAACTTGCCAGAAGCTTTGTCCACAACCAGCTTTAACCTGCCAATGGTTTTACCAGCCTGAATGGAGGAGCTGATGGAAACAAAATACTACCCCTAAGGAGATCATCCAACCCACCAGTGGGGCAAAATAAAGCAAAGATCCTCCACCACAAATGTGCCTCTTGGCAGAAAGGGAATTAAAGCTTCAGCCCTCCTTTCCACCATACGCAGCACCCATGCCTCCAGCTCAACAAAGGCTGCCAAATTGGAGCCTGAGCATCCAAACTTCCACTTCCCCTTAAAATCAGAATTGAGTTCCTGATTTCACTTTCTCCCTGCTCTCTCACCTTTCCAATGAATTCAGCTGGAAAAAACTCATTCACACGTTGCTCTTTATCCATCTATATTTATTCTTTTTAAGAGAAAGAGATTTATATGTGCCCAAGAAAGGACCTGCAGGGCCAGTGGGTGACTTAGAGCATTAGTCCCACCTCAACGAGGACTCTGATTTCAGCACTGAAACACTGCCAGAAGGAAAGAAAGATGAGCACCCTGTCCCAGTCCATGGCAGCAGTGTGGCCCATTGAATATCCCTCACCCAGTCTTTTAAGGGCTTCATTACCACCATCTCATAGATGGGCCAATGATCTAAACGATCTAAGGGGATGCACCCAACGGAGCACCAAGCAATAATCAGACAGCAGGAATGAAGCAAAATTGCTGGAAAACTGTTTGTACTTACCTGGTGAGTCCTATGTTCTGATTAAATCATATCCCAGTTGATCCTAGCTGTCCACAGGAGTTAAAAAATCCCTCTCAGGGTGCACACTTGAGAACATAAGCAGTGTCTTGATAAGTTTTAATCCTTAGAGCAGGTAGAAAGAGAAACCCTAATTTTTCTTGGTGACATCAGTTGACTGCTGTTAGTGGTTTCCTGTCGATAACAGCTGAATGACAAATCAAACTGGTTTGTTACACTTATAGCAATTAAGAGCTGGTAGTATAACCACACTGCTCGTTTAGCACTAATGTTAGAACAGTGTCTACCTTAGAAGAGTCGCTACCCACAAAGGCTTGGTAGGCTATAAAAAGTACTGTCCTGCTGCAAATGATGCCCTGAATCACTCTCATTCAGGCTGGTGTGAGTTGAAAGTGATCCCCTTGAGCCACAGGATGCAAAACTGGTCTGCAGATGGGAGGAGAAATATGGGTCTTTGAGTTTTCTAGATTGGCCCATTCACAGCTAAAATCAGCCTGGGCAAATAGGAGGCGTGGAGATACTTATTGCATGCACTTAACCGCTGGGAGAATTTACCTTCAGTCAGGTTCTAATCTGAGCAGTTTCCCCTTTTGTAGTCAACTAGGTTACGGTGCTGTAATCTCACTCACTTTCCATTTTGAGGTTCTATTTCTGCTTAAAATCTCACCTAAAAAGCAACTTCATCTCACTCCACAGAGCTGGCTGTCTTTCGGTAATGAGTACAAGACAGCTGATGCCATTTAGGGCATGAGGGGAAGAGAGTTACGGGAGAGAGCTGTCAGCACATCCTCATATCTCTTGATCATTTGTATGTAATATCTTGTAAGATCTGCCTTCTCTCTGCTTTGTGCAATTAGCTAGTTGATGTATTGCAAAAAGCTTTGCCTGCGCTGAGCTTCCAGTGCCCACCTGGACCTGCTATGGGCAGAGACCAGCTCAGATCTCACTGTGCAGGTGCCTTTTGGTGCCTGCTATCCCCAAGGGTCTTTGAGCACTATGCAATACTCCATCATTCTCATTCCCACCCTCATCAGCAGGATTTCAAACCCACCAACCCACCTGAAGGCCAGGAAGCTGGTGTGTGTCACCTACTGATCCTGCCGGATTTTGGATACAGACTCACCATGTCCAGACTAGCAGAAAATCAAGCCAACCAAAGAGGACAATAGGAATCCTGCCTAAGGCTGTTTGACCAACAGGCTGCTTATCAACTCTTTTTTGAGATGGGTGATGGCAGCTTCATGTAAGAGAAGTCTGAATCTTGAGTTTCAGTCCTGCAGTTCCAGGTAGCATCACTGGCTGAGGTAGCAGCCTGCTGCTGACGGGTGGCTAGGGGATGGAGACAACCTCAAAAGCATGGATCTCTCTGGGACAGTGGTTACTGGGAGTGCTCTGCAAAAGTGTGATTTAATGGGCCATTCCCTAGGCTGAAAAAACAGCAGAGCAGAAGAATACAACAAACAAGAACATTTCACTTCTTTTCATTTAAGTGTCCCCAAAACAGGTCAGTTTGATCCAGGAAGATGAAAAAACAAATTGCTGCACTAACAAAAAAGGTCAAACCCAATTATTTGTGTTTCATTTTTGGCCCTGAGCTGAAGCTGTTGCCCAGATTAAGTTTGTCCGTCCACAAAGTGTCAAAGTGAAACTCTGTTTTCTGACAATCACTTACAAATCTCCTAAATTTCACCCACCTCTTGACATGAAAGTGAGCAGAAACTGACTCTGGCACCAAAAGGAATGACAAGGACAGGGATGCTGCAGCTTTCTATTTCATTGTTCATTCATTCTAACTTAAAGCAGGTATCTGAAATGGGCTTTCCTTATCTTTCCATTCCTCAGCTCAGGAAGCCAAGGAAATAAATTGAGGGCAATCACAGATTTTCTGTACTGAAGTTTGAGATGATGCTGTGCACCCTCCACTCTTGTGTTTTTCAGTGAAGATGCCTTTACGAGGTAGCCAGGTAGAACTGGAAGAGGAATTTTTAGTTCACTAACAGTTCTGGAAAATAATTTACAACAAATATTTCTGGTGAAAGCAGAACTCAAGTCTTTTTTCCAGATGAGATTTTAAATGTCCTTTACTTTTACGGGTTGGTGCAACAAACTGAATTAGAAGGTTTATCAAAAGACAATCATTACAAATGACCCGCTTCAAACCTTCAAAAAGGTTTTGATTTTCTTTGGAAATGATTTCTAGTTCTTCAGGGCTTGGGAACTTTTTTGGAGTTGGAGGGAGGAATAATCCGCTAACACACACTGGCAAAATGAGTTCTGGATTCAGGAAACGTGTTTCTTTTCACCTATGAAAAAACAGATGGGCTGAAAATTCCCACCATAATTTCGATAGGACTTCAGGCTCAATTGCCCTTTGCTTTTGTCTTTGGTATTGCAGCACCTGGGAGAAACCCATAGAGAAAATATTGCTGATACCCCAAGGCAACAAACAACGCAAAAACCATCACGATGTTCCATGACGGTAAAATTATGAAATCTGATTTCCTGTTGATGCTTTGGTGTTTAACACCCTGTGGTGCTCACCATGAAGCTTCTCCTCTGGTGGACTTAGTCTTCTCACGCCTTTGCTCAGCAACCTCTTTGCGTCTTTGAAACGTTTGCTTCTCTACCAAACTCAGCTAGAATTCACCTGAAAGTTTACAAATTATTTGAGGGGAGGGGTTGATGGATGGACCAACAATATAATTGGTTTGGAAATTCACAGGAAAACAAAATATATATAAGAATATAAAATATATATAAGAAAATATATAATATATGCATGAAAATATATAAGAAAGAAGCCTAATGTCTTGCAGGTATGGTATTTGCATGAGGAGGGTCAAGGTTAAGAACTATTCCAAGTAGTGGTAAAATATTTACAGTTCCTTGCCTTGTTCTTGAAGCACTTCACATACCTCCATCTTTCCCCTGCATCTCTACCTCACTGCTCTTCTTCCACCTGCCTGCAGGATATATGGCCCAAAAGCCAATTTACCTCTTGCTTGAACCTGTATTATGCTGAAATAACCTCAGCACTCCCTGATACTTTATTCTAGGTTCCCAGAACCCTATTCCTCCCCATTCCCCATCCCAGTAATTGACAACTAGTATACACCAGGCTCAGTCTGAAGGTGAGGTGAGACAACCCTTTCCATAGAAAAAGCAATTCCTCAGTCCCAGCATGCACTTCATGTTGGCAGGAAGACCAGCTTATGCTTAGCATCATCCAGAAGCAGAGCAGCACCGAACACATGGGTGCAGGGGCTTCTCATTCCAGTGGGGTATTTTGCCTGTGTTGCTGACAAACCTCATGCCATCCCAGCTGAGAAAAGCCAGCTGAAGCCCTCAAACAGCTGACCTAGACTAAACAACTGAGCCATACAGAAAAAAGCCAGCCCGGGTCCCTCAGTGATCCATAATCATGAGCAGCCAGGGGACCACAACCCTCTGCAGGTCTTTCGTACTGGCATCAGTTCCCTTGGAGTGACCAGGGGATGGTATTAACTGGAGACCTGCTGCCCTCTGTAGGTGCCTCTGCCACATTTCCAGGATGACGGGCTCCCGGGTGGCCCTCCAACCATATCAGAGGAATTTCCTGGTACAGGTCCCTGTGTAGGGAGTGAAGGCTGCACTGGCTATGATACCATGGTGATGGTTGAGATCAACTTATTCCAGCCTGGGCAGGCTGAGCCCCAGCTACTTGCTTTGGGGTGAATGCGTTTATTAGTAACCAAGAAGCAACCATGGATGCAAGATGCTCCCAGTTCATGGTCCCACAGAATGGCCACACACCCCTGATGGTAGGTCCAGGTCTTCCATGCTCTGTTGACAGGATGCCTGCAAGGAGAAATCACCCAAAGCCAGGAGCCAGGGAAAGAATCAGATGGTTCAAACACAAGCCGTGTTGAACTGCTGCCATTATGGCAGAGGAATGGTCATTTCTGTCCATTTCAGGTGTTATATAAGCAGCTCAGGAGGTTCAGATGAGATTTATCTGGCTATAAGCCACATCTACATTTATAGCATTTGTGATGCTCAGATTGGCACAGGAGATTTGGGTTCCCAAGAAAATCCGGAGGCAATTGCCACTACAACAAGCAATTCCCAGCTTGGGCTTTGCAAAACCACATCCTAGCAAGGACGCAGGTTTGGATCCATGTGTTCCTAAGTATTTAGGAGTCAGCTGGAAAATTTTCTGTTTTCAAAGATGCCGTGGGATGTAGCCCTGGGAACTAGAGCTCTGAGTGCAATGGAAACACCTCACTGTATCTGAGCAAAAGAAGAAAGTCTGAGCTATAACAGCAGTGTTCATGTTGCATAGGTTAATTTTGACTCATCACACCTCATCTCAGGTGCCCACTCTTTGGGGTTAAATCCTCGTCACTGAGAGCATTGTGGCTCTTCAGCAGTTCCTCACTGCAGTTTTTGGGGGTGAAGACAACTTAAACAAGATAAATTCAGGCCACAGAAAACACTCAAAACCCATGAAGGGACCTCAGAAGGACCTGGCTCCAGCCTTTCACTGGTGTCTCATGGCAGCTCGTTTGAAATCCATTACACAACTAAATTAAAAATAAACATTTACAGAAGAGGGAGTGGGTGACAGTGTGTGGTCTGTTACTGCAATGAGATAGATGTCCAGCCTCGGAAGAGACACCTCTGCTAGTAAACTAACCCATGCCAGACCTGCTCCCTGGCCGTAAGGCCGACTGACCCTGTCTGGCTACATCCATGCAATCAAATGCTCTTGGCTATCAAATCTGGGTGGCTGAATCCAACTTGTCACTCGGGAAGGGGCCCTGGTCTTGCTCATTCCTGTCATGAATCCAGCCATGTCACAATCGCAGCCATGTCCTGGGATTGCTCATCCCCACATCAAAACCAGACCAGGATTTTGTGTCCTGTGCCCGTGCCCATTCCCTGGCACTGTTTGGTTCAACAGCACAGACCCAGATTTTGTTTTGATGAGGTGTTGCAGGAAATGCTGAACCACCCATTTGCTGCTAAGAGCTTAAATGCAGCTGTAGATCAGCGTCAGATGGTTTTAGCATGAAGGCAACAGCTCTTCCATCTCCCTGCTCCCTTTCCATTGCCAGCATCCCCAGGAAGGGCGGGTGCAAACCGTCGGGTGCCTGCTTGCAGCACAAACGAGAGCTGATCACCAGACTTGAGCTTGCATATGCATATCTAAAATCTAACAAAAAAAGGGTGCTGGCAACGCAAAAAACATAAATGAAAACATTTAAACTACTTTTGCATCAGAAAGTGCTGTTCTTCATTCTTTGAATCTGCATTGCTGCATCTAGCAGGTGCCCACTCCCCCTGTGCTCAGTGCTTTACAGGGACAGCCTCCAAATTAGTGGAGGATTGGGGGGACAGGACAGGACACAGGAGCACCCCACTGTCTGTCTGGCATTCGAAGGGAAATCCCAACCCTGTGCTGAGGTTTGTAAGGCCCTTGTTGGGATGCCAGAGTCCGGAAAGGGCTGTTAATCTCTCCCTGATGCCAGGGGGGAGAGGAGGGATGATTTAGGCAGAAGAGAAAGGTAAAAAACCACAAATGAAGGCTTCAAGGGGGTTTCTCTCACAAAAGCTGAATGTGGGAAGAGGCTTGGACGATTAGGTGTCGACTGGCAACACTTAATCTTTCATATCACCAGGTTCACAAACATGGCCAGTGGTTCTGAGACACCAGATGTACAATAGCTGCATGTGGGGATGCTTTTGAGAGCTGTTCCCAGACATAAAAGGGTTAACCTTCATCTTCTGGTGAAGGAAAGAAATCCCCCTGCCCCTGCCTTTGCTTCTGGCCCCAGCTCAGCCAGCAGCTGGGGCATGTGCCTCTATCAGTCCCTTTCTGGAAGCAGTGAAAATGGTTTCCAGCCCCACCAGGGGAGCCGTGGGAGCAACAGGCATTTTCCCATGCCAAAAGACAGGCAAAGGCTGGTTTCTGAACTGGTTTCTGTCTGGGGATGGATGGTGCCAGCAGGCGGGTACTAGCCACAGCGCCCCTGGATACCCACCCCAGGGCTTCCCGGACATGCTGATGCAGCCTTGCAAAACTCCCCTCCACACACACGCTGACCCCTGGGCAAGCCATGGCATCTGGAAAACGTTATCCCAAAGCTCTCCCGAGTGCCAGCGGACCCCAGAAGGGCTCATAGCTCTCCGTGGCATGCAACGGGAACAGCAGCAGGAGGGACACTAGCCCGGTCTGTGTCGGGAAGAACCGCAAGCTCCTTTGGGAGTACAACAGCATCTCCTGCAAGCTTCCACAGCACCCCTTCATCCCTGTTACCCGCGCCGACAGCATCGCTCCTCCCGTGTTTGGGTGCTGGTGTCGGAGGATGTTTAGGACCCAGGCTGTGCAGCTCCTCCCTTTCAGGTCTCTCCAGGGTTATTGCTTGGTGGGAGGTAGGATGGGGGCTTGGTGGTATGAATGAAAGAGAGAGAGGAGCCCTGGACTGAAAAGCTCAAACTGGAATAGCTCGCCTGTCTCCAGGCAACAGGCCTGACGCAACCGCTGAAGGGGGGGAAAAAAGAGTCCCTTAAATGAGAGAAGAGAGGCACACACAGATTTCTGAAGCGAGGCAGGGAGGAGGATGAGGCGGTCTCCTGGAGGCACTGGTGGCACCGCTCCGCAAACACCAACTTGGAGACCCGCGGCGCCAGGAGGGAGCCAGGATGTCCGTGCCATCTTCCCTCTGACTCCGTCCCCGGTAAGTTTGTTGTTCGCCTTAGCTTGGCTGTGCTGGGGCTGGAGGGAGCACGGCCACCCTGAGGACACCCCGCTGCGCCCAGGACCGGAGCTGTCTGGGGAATTCCCGGTGCTAGAGGGGAACCCTGGCTTTTTTAGCCATGTGGAAAGGGGTAGCAGCACGAACCGGGTCCCTGGGGATCAGCGAGGTGGAGGTGATAGGACCCCATGCACCGTGAAGTTCAGCACTGGGGTCTGGAGTGCTGGCTGCGGCACGGATGGGCTGGGGGCTTGCATGCTCCCCCCGCAATCACAACCTCCTGCCTTGCCAGATTCCCTGGAGATGGCCAGCATGGTGGCTCCCGTTGATTGGGACTGGCTGGAAATCAGGGCAGAGTCCTCCTTTACGATGAGGCTTTTATAGTTTGCCCCCAGGCGGGAGCAGTGCGGGGGTACCCACCGCCTTCATGGGGCTTTTCCTGCCGTGGATGGGGTGTACCAGGGAAGAATCTGTCCGGGTTTTGGGACAATCACCTGTTGCACCCTCTGCCCCTTCTCCGAGAGCCCTGTTAAGGTTTGCTGGTTCGTGCAGTGCAGACATAATGGGATGGAGCGTGGTGGCCTCACAGGGCGTAGCTATCTTTGGGTTTTGAAGCAGGCACTGTGTGCTGAGCAGAGCAGGTTTCCACCTGCTCGGGTCTGGCCCTTGCAGCTCACGTTAACACTGAGCTGGGAGGGGAATCAAACCACCCAGAACTACTTCAGACCCCTTTATAGCAGCCTGGGGCTACTTGCTAAAACAATACCCTTCCAGCACAAGCATTCGTGCAGCCCCAACCAGCATGCCCCAGTGCGATGCACACCGCTGCACCCACATCATGAAGCCTTCCCAGCCTGTGCACACTGACACCTTTCCCATATCAGAGACCCACACAGGGCCGAGGAGATCCCTCCCTATTTCCCTGTGATGCTCCCTGTGTTATTTGATATTGCTCTGCCCTCCAGAGCTTTTCTGCAACAGGGACCTCAGTAGAGGGGGGTTAAAATGGTTGAAAACCAAGTGCCTTGTTTCCAGTGAGGAGCTGTGTCCAGCTGATTCCTTTGGCTTTGTCTATCCCTCGTATCCTGTGCACTCCCCACTTTCCAGCGGGAGCAAGGCTGTTTTGGCTGCTGTGGGTTTTCTCTGTGCCAGCCATCATTTCAGCAGAGCGGGGCTGCCACTGTTATTTGCATCTCAGGTCTCCCCTGCTTTTGAGTGCCTATTGCAGTGGTACTTCTTCATGAGGAGATCTGTTCAACACAGAAATCAAGCAGGATGGGAGGGATCCGGCTTCTCCCGAGCTCCGGCTTGCGATAGCTCCGCAGCCATTAGGTGTCTGCAAAACATCGCAGGGACACTGCAGAAAGGAAAAGCAGAAATCAGCATCCTCACAGTAACACAGCCTTCCTGAGGCTTTCTGTCTGCAACCGGCTCGCTTAAATAGTGTTAAATAACAAAGTGCAGCTCAGCACGGGGAGAAAGCAGGGCTGAGCACAGGGTGAGTGCTGCTCTGGCAGCTGCCAAGGTGGGTAATTGGATGGGACAGGGAGCGTGTAAAGGGGATTAAGGGATCACCGCAGGGCTGATCTCGCTCCCTGGATCACTTTAACTTTGAGCCTGAGAGTCTCCAATGGGAGCTGGGCCTGGCGCTTGTCTTTGCAGGGGGGAGCTCAGCGCCGGGCAGAATGCAGCCCAGCAAAGGCAGAAAGAGCTGTTGTTTCTTGTCTGGAAACACACCCTTCCATGCTGCATCCAGGGGAAAACAGCTCCCTGTGCTAGTCTTCTGGGAAGAGAGCAGGTCTCAGCCTGGCCTGGCTCGTTCCCAAGGATCTTCGCATTACCCTGGCTGCACAGGCAGAGATCCCTGCCTGCTCCGTCTGCTCTTCCCTTGCTGAAACGTGGCTGTGCTTGGGGTGGAAGCAAGGAAAATCAAGGAAGAAACTGGCTGTGCAAAGCCATGGGTCCTTTGGGGACATCTCTGGGGACAGGTTAGGTGTGCCACCTTCAATATTAGGTCCCCAAACCTACTAGGATCCTGGGGCAGTGTGTGAAGAAGCAACCTTTGCCCATGATCCATAGCTCCGTTTACCTCAACAGGCTTTATTAGATGACTAGGGTGGACGAGGTGTCTTCTCCAAGAGCATGTAAACTTGTCGTTGCTGCTGCTGCTTAATCCCTAACAATAATCGTACCTGGTTTTGGCTGGTGGGCTGAGAGCATTGTCTGCATCCAGCTTCCCAGTCTGCAAATATTTCCCACTCATTTGGAAAACTGGTTCATAGGAATGCCAAATATCTGGCGGTGCCCATCTTTATGCAGGGTTTCAACACAACTGATGGAAATATGCTGACCAAGCAGAAGTGGTGCTGATCTGAGCATGGAGCTGCTAGGGTCCATTTGAAGCAGGCAGCAATCTGAGTTCTGCTTCCTCACAAGGAGCCTGCTTGAATTTGTGCAGGGGACGCAGGAGAGATCAGATGTAGGTAGGCAGGAATGTACAGATGTATTTATCGAAACAGGTTGTTTCATCATCTGCTCATCATCTGCTAGTGATGCTGGAGGTTAGCCAGGGAGAAGTACTCGAGGGCAGGGAGTGCAAACTGGTCCTCTCTTGTCTCTGTGCTTCTGCTCCGCTCCTCTTGTCAGGCTGGTGGGTTTGCTGCAGCTCTCCAATGCTCTCCCCTGCACTGCAGTGCTTAGGGGTCTTCCTGGAGGGCATTTGGGCAAAAAGACATGCCAGGGTGAACCCTTCCCCATGCCAGGCCATACGTGCGTGGGAAGCCCCACTTCTTCCCTCTTTCCCCCATGTATCTGTGAATGCCATATGCACATCCAAAGGGCTGAAGCAGCAGGAGTGAGTGTTTCACAGCTTCTCACCTTAGCATCTGAGCTGTCTGGGAGATCTTATGGGGGTTTGTTCATGGCAGTAAATGGACAGGAATATCCAGGTGCACTCAGGAGCCCGATAATCTGGGTGCTGTACCCCTATCTCAGCCTGCTGCATGGGGCACCTCTGTGACCAACTCGGCAGACCCCTACAAGGGCATTACAATATGGATCAGCTGAGGGATAGAAACTTGGTCTCCTCTCTGGGGTTTTGTCTGATATTAGGCTGGAAGTCTGGTCTGCGTGCATGTGAAGGGACACAGCCAGCACATTCGGCCCTGCAAGGAGGCCTGAAGGTAGGGTCATCAGACACCCATGATTATGATGCTCAACTTGGTCCCTTCAGTGTCATTATATTGCCCCTAGAGAAAGGGACAAGCTTACAGCCCACATGAGTGTGGCCAGGAAGTCTCCATGGGCACTGTGTTGAATGGGCATTGAGGGCTCTGGCATAACCTCTCCAACCATACATGGACCCCCTTCCATCCTACCCCAGCCATTCTGAGCAGGCAGAGAGCATCTGATCCTGACAGCACACTTCAGGAGGGAGTCCTGGCTTCGGGATCAGGCAGATATTTTGGCTGCTTGACTCTTCTCTTTTTGGAGGGAGGCTGAAGATCACTTTGGGTTAGGTGAGAAAAGCATTTGGGAACCAGATCCGTTTTCTGTAGGAGCAGTTTCAGGTGCTACAGAAAGGGATTGGGTGGCCATGTTCTGGATAACGTAACCCAGGAAGATTGTCTCTCCTCTGAGTCAGTGGGCTGGCTGGGGGAGCTATTTGGTCTCTGTAGGTGTCTTGTGCACAGCAGCATGATGCAGCCATGCATGCTCCATGCAGCTTGGGTGGCTGTGGCAAAGAACCCCAGGATGAGAAAGAGCCCGAGCTCACCAAAGCCCACACAGCACAGTAGATCTCTCCCAAGTCATTTTGACATGGGAAAGGGTGATTTATGTGCAGCCTCCCCAAAAGGGAGCCACCAGCTCCAGGGAGCTGCACCGTTGACCTAGACAGGTCTCTCTTCTCACCCGCTGCCCGGAGCCTCAGTATCTCTGCTGCCCAGAGGATGCTCAGGAGCCTCCATCCAGCAGCGTGCTGCAGCCAGTCCTCCCTTACTCCATTGCTATGGCAACCTCCTTGCACAGGCATCTCCTCCTCCCTGCCCCACTGGCAACCTGCTGCAGACCTTCAGCGGGTCAGCTCTCCCCACCCCATTCCTGTCTGTCTTCTTGTTGTGCTGAGAAGGAAAGCAAACACAGCTCTCTCTGCATGGCGTATGCATTCCACGTCCTCCCACCTCTTGGTCCATCCTGGTATTTCTTCATCCCACTGTTTCCAGCACAGGGTCCTCCTCACTCACTGGGACCTGCAGAGCTCGATGATGATGTTAAGCAGGTGTAATTGACTCTGGGGTTTTCTATTCCAAGATGCAAACCCTTGAAGCGCATGCCTGCAAATGGGCAGGGAAACTGCATCCCAAACTCCATGGATTATAGAGGGTGTCCCTGTACCAATTACAGCAAAAACATGGGCACTCAGTTGAGACAGGGAGACCTCACGATAGCAGAGGTGAATTCTGTACATCTCTGAAGATCCTCAGAGCTTTTCCCTTAAAGACCAATTGCATGAATTGCCTACTCAGTGAGAGGAAACTGAGGCATGAAAGGGGCTGAAGTGCTTTTTGAAGGTCATTAACAGGCTGAACCATTTACCCTGGTGAACAGGCTGCCCTGTTTACCCTATGCCGTAGGTGTCATCCATGGGCACCTCTTCACCCTCAGCTTGGGGTTTGTCTCATACTGGGGCTTTTTTTCTTCTTGGGGACTAGATGAGCAGTGTAATATCGACTCTTACAATCACTGCTCCTCCTCTGCAATAAAAAATGGTGTTGCAGTAAGCTGAAGTCGACCAGGAATAGTGAAGGGAGAAAAATAATTTGCTCCCCACACCTCTACCTTAGCTGATTGATTTATTCTGCTTTATCCCTCCTGTTTCCATCCTGTGTGTTTCTCCTCCTTTCTTTCTTTCTTCTCCTAGACCTCTTGCTCCCCAGAGTGTGACCTTCCAAAGTACTGTGTGCCCTTACTTATAGCCTTGAATTTAGCAGGCTGTACCTGTGTTGCACTAGCCCAGTACACAGCAATTAGTGCTGCTTCATGAATGCTTTATGTGCAAAGCTGACCAGGGCACAGAAAGCTGATGGGGAAGGTACAGATGTATAAAACTTCTCAGGCACATAAAACCCCCGCAGGGTAAAAGGCATCATTTTGTACAATCTCCCTTTTGACAGCAAGCAGCATCTGAATTCATTGTTTTCCATCGTCAGTGATGATAACACAAAGCTTTTCTCACACCCCTGCACACCTCTGCTTGCTTCCTTACCCCATCATACATGGTTTGTCAGGGGATGTTCTCATGGCTCTCCTGACCCCCTGCTCTAAGGCATGGACAGGGATATCAGAGTGTTGGGGTGGAACAGGGCTGCATCTGCTTCAGAATAGGAATGGCTGCAGTTGTGGTAGTAGATTGTGTTGCTGGACCTGTTTTTTTAGAGGATAGGGCACACCGTGAGCTTCACAAGGTGTGTGTGGCATAGGAGAGAGCAGGATTTGCACTGCTGACCTGCAGCCATGCAAAAGCCAAGCCTCAGGGCATGCCAGCTCGATGAGTCTAGGCATAGTAGAACTTCACACACGATCCAGGTTGACAATCCTGTTATTCCTCTATCCTGGACATGTGCTTCTGCTAATCCCTTTGCATTACAGCTTGAAGGGTAGGTCAGTTGACCTGACTTTGCCAATGGCAACCTAACCCGAGACAGAAATTAAAGTTTTTCTTGTCATTGCAGTGACCTGATGTGTCCTGTGCCTTCGGCATTGCTAGGATTCATGTAAGGGCCTGAGCAAGAGGTGGGAGCAGACCTTCACCCCATTTTGGTGCCAAACTGTTCCCCCTAATGAGGCATGTTCCTGAGCCTGGCAAGTGTGATAAAGAGGGTAAATCAAGGGTTAATCCCTTACACTCCCTTGCACGGGCCAGCCTAGGGGGAAACTGAGCCTGGGGCAGGGAGTCTGTTGGTTTGAGCCAGAGCCCAGGTTTGTTCCTGGGAATTAGGTAGCTCCCAGGCTGCAGACAGGTTTGTATTACAGCCTTGCATACAGACACTTTTCGCATGCTTACCACTTTCACATCTCTTTTTCCACAGGAGGTCATTGACCCAAGTCCAAGGTATTGATAGGAAATTACAGCCACTCCTTTCTGTCATTTTTGAGTTTGGAAAGGCTGGGGAACAGACATGACTAGTTAGGGATGTCTCTACAGAGTGAGTGAGAAGTTTCGTGTTACACCGGGGAGAAGGTGAAGGATGGGTCGGATTGATGCCACTGTTAGGATAGAAAACACAACTCCTTCCAAAGCTGCTGGGGAAGGAGAGACAGCAGTGGCATTGTGACAAAAGGGATGCTCCAAACTGCTGTCCTGTTTTTATGATCCATGCTATAAATGCTAATTGAGCTGTACCCAGGGCTCAAACAGCAGGAGTCTTTTCCACCCTGAGGATTTTATGCATGCTGAAGACACAGAAGAGTTTGTGAGGGCTGTGGTTTGTACCTGTGGCATTTGGAAAGTCAGCTTTACAATAAGGATACAATCTTTGCAAGGAGTTTCCAAATCTTATAGCTTAGAGCTGCAGAAAACCCTATTGGGCTGCTGGTTTTGGCCACCCCCAGCAATCTCCGTATCAGTGGTCATGAAAAAAGCTCAGAGGTGAGGTGTTTAAAGCCATTAGGTGCTTTCCCTTATTGATTTCGGTAGGCTGGAGCTGGAGACAAGTGAAATTTATCGACATGCTCTCAGCTCTGCAGAGCATCCGTGCAAGAGCTGGTGCAGGGCCTGACCCTCCAACAGGGCATCCCTCTGCTTTCCACTCCAATACAATCTTGTTTCC
Source organism: Loriculus beryllinus (assembly GCA_039877255.1). Classification (NCBI taxonomy): domain Eukaryota; kingdom Metazoa; phylum Chordata; class Aves; order Psittaciformes; family Psittacidae; genus Loriculus; species Loriculus beryllinus. The sequence goes on along the minus strand of JBCJKH010003687.1, from coordinate 26,407 downwards.
CAACAGAAGGAAAACTGTTGCTGCTACAAGCATGAGTACTGTTGACTTCAACCTGGTATAGTGTCTGTGTTTGCTCCTGCTCACCGTAAAACTCTCATTAACATAAATAAGAGCAGGAACAAGACCGCAACATGACTAATTCTCCACCCCCAGACTGTCTGTGTGTATATTATCAACTCCTTGCTCGGCTCATGTGTCTGCTCACAACTGTGGGATAAATCTTGCTCTCTGTTGGTGTTTATTTTAAATTGAATCTTCTTACTGAAAAGGTTCAAGAGGCGTAATTATGGTCTGGATTTCAGAGTTACACACGTCTTTGTGGGCGCAAATAGCAGGGAGAAGAATGGCTGAGTAACTAACAGTGCTGTGGTTCAGTGCATCCTGCTAGAAAGCTGCATACATCCTGGCTGGTCTTCCTGGGCATGTTACCAGGCATGCAAAGAAGTATTTGTTTTGTGGTTGACATGTAGACTAGAGCTCCGATCTATTCCTAGCTCAGCCATAGATGAGCATACGACCTTGAGAAAGTCTCTTATCTGATCCTACCCTCAAATGAATGCAGAAACAGCCTGAGCTTAACTCTTGCGGAGTTGTTTGAGTCCTCTTTCACTGCAGGTCCCATGGTCTGGTAGAGCAGCTTTGGACACAGCTTCCCTGAATCCACACGTGGTGTCAGGAGGAGAAGCAAGGTGGAAGCTCCTGGCTCCTCTGTGCTAGTCCTCTATCAGGGTGTTTTCAAGGTGACCACTGGGACCATTCCCATATGCAGACTGGACGTGGCCAGTGATGGAAACCACAAGTTCAAGTCTCACTTAGCACAGGCATCTGAATTCAGACTGGTTACTGCCACACTTGGCTGGGAATATGATCCTGCCCTGGTCCTGATCGACAGGAGGGAGCTGAATGTTATGGCTACAATTTGGTGTCTTAGCAAGCCTAAACCTAAACACAGATTTGTAAAACATGGGGGAGCCCTTTAGGACTGGAAGGTCAAAGATCTCCCTGGAGTCCTCTTCTCCAGGTTGGACAAGCCCAGCTCTCTCAGCCTGTCTCCATAGGAAAGGATCTTCTGCCCCCAGAGCATCTTTGTGGCCTCTGCTGGACTCAATCCAACTTCACCTGGCCCTGTTTTGCCCAAAGGGAAAGATGCAGATTTGCCAGCCAAGAAATCAGCAAAGTAGTGTGCACAGAAACCTCAACACCCGGCAATAGCCATTGCTGTCTTCTGAGGATGTTTGGTTGTGTGAAAGTGTCCTGCCCTCCCTGGCAACCCTTTCATGGCCCCCTAAGTTAAGATTGGAGATGTTGTTAATCGGAGCTTCCCTAAAAGCCAAAGCCTGTCTGTTCCTGCCCCAAAAGCAGTCAGATAGCTGAGGTGAGGTAATACTCCCCAGGAGCACCTTGGCACCATGCCTCTCTCAAAGCCCTCGCTCTCTCCTGTCTCTTTCCTCACTCTCTTTTCTCTCTCAAACTGGAAACCAACCTTCTCTTTCTCTTCTAGGTGTTCATCCAAGGCCAACGTGGTGCTTGAGTGGGAGCTACCACTGCTCTGGCTGTCCACTGAGGAGCTGTGTTTGACACTGTGATACCTGATCAAACCTTGAGGGTTTCCCATCACTGGTCCTTTGCAGCCCACCCCTATGCCTTTTGACTCCCAGAGAGGATGTCTCTACCCAAAATCCAAATAGAAGAGGTGCTGGACAGTGTGGATGCTGGCTCTGGAGGTGCTGCTCCTCCTGATGACCACCTGAGGACCCTCAAGGCGTTGACAGAGAAGCTAAGATTGGAAACCAGGCGCCCTTCCTACTTGGAGTGGAAGGCAAAGCTGGAGGAGCAGGCATGGAAGAGTCCTCAGCCAGCGGGAGAGGAGGAGGAGGAGACGGCTGAAGCCAAAAAGGCCATGGGAGAGACTGTCCCCTTGAGGAAGGTGCAGCTGCACCTCAATGGGAGCCCTGTGCAGGACAAGGTGACTCTTACCTCAGGGAGAATAGGTGGCTTTGAGAGCATCGATGAAGCTTTGACATGGCTCAGGAAGGAACTGGTAAGTGGTTTCCTGCCCCTTCTATATCACCCACTTAATCAAGAGGGAAAATAAAGAATGAGGAAACAAGTGACTCCTTGTTCCGACCTGCCTTGTTCCTACCTACCTGTTCACCTGCCCAGGTGAAAAGGCAACAATCAAACACTGCATTTTCTGTGGCTGGCTGGAGTAGCCCAGAGAAGGGAAAAGATGAGTGTCAGAGCATCCATAACCTCAGAGGGGCTGAGCCAGTCTCAGCATCCCTTGGTGAAATGGTTGCTTGCACTGGTTAGGACTTGTTGGCAGTTCGCCCCGTCCCCTGCTTCTCTAATTACATCTCAACACTCAAATGAATTCAACAGGTATGAATACAGCATGGATACATGGGCAGTGCTGGTGTAATAGCACTTCTCCAGTGGGTATCACACTAGATGCTTCTTCAGGGCGGTAGGAGGGGAAGCATGTCTAGATCCATCCCCTGCATCTGCTCTTGCACCTTGTGGCTGCTTAGGAACTCTCTCAGTGGGAGGCTGTATGCTGACCACTGTGGTTTACAATCATTAGTGGATCTGACCTCAGAGTGTTTGCCTAATTCCCCCTTTTTTCTTTAACTCATAACACTCTATAAGTTCTTGTGGTTCCCCCAGGTCATTTCTGCATGGTGAGACCAAGTGCTTCCTTTTGTTTCTGACTGTTGTGGCATCCCCTGTGCTGACCATGTAAAACCTAACAACTAATATTCCCTTTTCTGCTGTATGCAGGATGCCAGAACCTTATCTCAGCTTTTACAGGTTCATTGTTGGCTTCTACTTCATTAGAAGCTGGTCTACATTTCTGTCATCCTCCTATCCCAGCCTTGGATCCAGTCTTACACATATGTTTATTTCTCATAGTTATGAATCGGTAGTTTCACAAAGAGGAAGAGAAGACAAAAATGTTACACTTATGCTGGGGAAAAATACAGAGCCAGTGCATAGTGCTGTAATTCATCTTCTAGATGCTGTGTTGCTATCTGTCATGGTCTTTGGCACAAATCTGGCCTGGGCCAACTAGTGCTGTCCGAAACAGCTTCCAGCCCAGCTCAGGAGTTAGCGCAGTGTAGGGATCATTCCCAGAAGGAAGTATGGATACAGCACATCTTTTCTGAGGGCTGCAGGAGGTCCATAGAATGGACATGACAGGATCAAGGCAGCTGCTTTCAAGGCTAGAGAATAGGCCCCAGGGCTCTTCAAGTGTATGAGCAAGCAGACACCAAGACCTCACTTGCAAGTGATCCTTCCCTTCTCCTCACTGGAATGAAAAGTCTTTATTGTTTGTCCCACATAACTGGACAAAACTCTGGTGTTTGTTTCTGGTGGCTAATTGGAAGCTGGATGCCTGTGAGTCCCACCAGCATTTGCAACTGTATTGACAATGGCATCATTTGCAGCAGCACCCCCAGGGGCTGGGGCATCACTTGCTGTTCAGATGCACTTGTGAAAATGTTCCTGTACACATGTTTTGTTTGTGATAAGCACTGAAAGTCTTTGAGGAAAACTTCTTGTGCATGACAATGAGTGATAGTTTTGCAGCTTTTGTTTCAGATAATACTTATTTTCACCATTTTGGTGCTCCTACTCTATTCACCCAGCTAGATTGGTCTCTGGAGAAGTTATTTGCAGAGGTGGTTCAGGATGTCACAGTTGTGGTGTTTGAGCTCTTTCTCAGGACCATGGCTTTCAGAAGGCAGCTGCAGTGCTGTCAGGAATCCAGGACTGTTAGGAAGAGTTTTGAGCTGATCTCCTGAAAATCACTCAGCACTCTCCAGACCTGAGACCTGAATCTGGGTCCGTGCTTGCATTTCTGGTGCAGTCTTAAATTCACAGCACACTTGATATAAACCGCAAATCTCAAGATGCCCAGACAGTAAGAAGCAGATTTTCCTTCTCAGAGACCTGGATTTGAAGAGATTTGTTTTTTCAGTGGTGGAAGTATAAATTGTCTCAGAGTCTGATTCTGCCCTTTTGATGGGGTGTGGTATATAAACCACTGTCTGACGAAAACTGAAACTTTAAATTAAAGAAGAAAAAGGGCAAAGCAAACCCTAATTGTTCAACACTTTCTATTTTCTTGCCTCATAATTATACCGGTCTTTTCTGGATCTGGAAGTGACTTATGTAATTTAGAACAATTTCCCCAAAAAAAGGAGCATGTATTTGACTGACCACACAGCTAAACAGCTATGTTGGAGTCACAACTGTTGAGTAAGAGCTGCCAGTGAACAGCAAGAACACAGCGAGGCCAGCGCATCACAGGATGCTGGAACAAAAGGATGCATTTCACATTACATTTCAAGGGTGAAACCCAGTTTCTTTGCAAATAAGCAAACAAGCTTCCACACATTCCAATGCCACCAGGATTTTTCCTTGTTTATCCACATATTGTGATAGTAAAGCTGTCAGGAAGGCTTCATAGAAGGATATGGTTATGCTTAAGTGTATGTATTCATTTAAGGCAGGAGTAAAGGCCAGAAAGGGCACCATCCCTCAGCACCCTGCTTGGGGCAGCCAGGCAGGACACCAGCACTCCACAGCTTGGGTAAGGTGGAGAGTAAGTGGGAGATCAATCCTTCTGGTCTGATTTAACATAGGAGACCATAGACCTGGGAGCACCATGCAACCCAAGCAAGTATTGAGTATCCTGGGCAGCTTTCTGAAGGTTACCCTAAATGGTCCCATAGCCATAACTGAGGTGAAATCTGCCTCTGCCATGCTTTCCTCTGCTGCAGGATGAACTCTCCCCCACTCTACACAGTCCTTCATGAGAAGTCAATTTGGGATATGCAGTATTCATCTATCCAACGAAATGGCAAAAGCTGGTTCATGTAGAGATTTCTATCCAGGAAAGAAGTACACCAGCCAGTGTCCTTATTGAATGTGTGCAGCTCCATCACTCACGCTGTGCAACCCTCACCACAGCTACCAGCATGTTTAGGCTGGGTTATTTCAATAGCATGGCCCCAGCATGGTTTTGGCTTGTACCAGATAGCACCCTGCCAAGCAGTTAGAGCTTCAGGAGTCTGCACATGCTGGGGACTGTTCCTGACAGGCAATTTGTACGGGACCACCCAATTCTGGAATTAACTCTATCCCGGCCAAAACCAGTAGAGGTGGCAAAATGACTTCAGTAGGATGTGTATGGCCATGCATGCCCCTGGCCTGGGTGGTATAGAACAGGCTACGGCATGGGTTAGTTGTGCAGTGAATTAACAATCCAGGAGTTCCTAGCTTCAAAATTAAAGCTACCTGTTAAATCTGAAGCACTATTCCCATTCCACACAAAACACATCATCTACTCTAGGTCATGCTTTGCCTAGAAAGGTTGGACCAGATGGCCCCTGAGGTCCCTTCCAACCCAGTGCTCTACAGTTCTATGACTCCATGCTGCAAGGAATTTGCTTCTGTGTCTCCAGGGTCTGCTCGGGTTCAGCTTTTGGCAGGTTGAGGCTCCTCACGTTCAGAAATGAAGGACAAACCCAAGGTCTTACTGTGCATCTGCTGTTCTTGGTCTTTTACCCCACATGACCTGTCCCAGGACCTCATTCTGCACATCAAGTCCTGGCCCTGCTTTATAGGACTGACATATGCCCACTGAGCTCCAACCAGCCGCGTCAGATGGGACCTGCTGAGAATCTGGCCCTGAGAAGCTGATTTATTCAGCCATGCAAATTCCTGCTCTTGTTTTTGCGCTGAGAGGCTCTGTGTAGGTGTAGGAGCAAATTGTAGCACTCAGCATGTGCTGAACCGCCTCAGGGCTGCAGCACTTCCCTCCTCAACTCCTCCTGCCTCTTCTTTGCCTTGTGTTTGCCTTTCCACTGTCAAGTGTGGCTGCTCTTCATCAATGCTGGAAGTAGAGCCATCGCCAGCCAGGGTATGGTGACAGACCCAAGGATCAGAGTGCACAACTGTACTTTCTTCTTTGTTCTTGACATTTGACAGGTTTTACAAGTTCTAAAATTAAGCCTTCAAAGTCTTCTTCCTCTTAAATGCGGTTAAAGACGAAGCTGTGAACTGGGACATCTTGGAACAATTCTGACTTTGTCCCATCTTTTTCCATCTCAAATTCACCAGTGTTTTGCATTGAAATCTGAGGTGTGTAAGCCAGAATGCAGGGAAGACTCTTGAAAAGGGACACAAATGCCTGATGCATTCTCCTGGGAAAAACATAGAACACCCATGCCCTGTTCATCAGGCACTTAAGTATTAACCACTATTATCTCCTTCTGGGATACTGATACTGGCTGAATAAGTACTTAACTTGAATAAATACTTAACTTAAACAATGATGGAGCACCAAAATAGTGTTGACATGAGCCTCACTGCATATTGTTCTCTGGTTTTTGGGAGGTGAAGAGTAGGAGGAGTGTAGGAAATGGATATGGTGGTGGAGACTGTTCTGCACTGAGAGTCCTCTGTTACATAGCAGATCCTTGAAGGATCTGTCTGTATTTGTATTTAAAGCAATGAAAGGACCAGAGCAGGGTCATCTCTACTGTTAAGTTCATAGAACATTGAATAGTTTGGGTCAGAGTGGACCTTAAAGCTCATCCAGTTTCACCTCCCCTGCCACGGGCGGGACACCTCTCACTAGACCAGGTTGCTCCAAGCCCCGTCCAGCCTGGCCTTGAACACTGCCCCGGATGGGGCAGCCACAGCTTCTCTGGGCACCCTGTGCCAGGGTCTCAGTAGCCCTGCAGTAAAGGAGATGAAATATCTCATCTGGGGCCGTGGGTTGCAGCACAAGGGCATGAGTATATAAAATTACCCATAGCAGGGTAGCATCTGAGCACCTTTGAAGATAAAGCCTCACATCAAAACACACACTTAACTGACTTCTCTGAAGTGTTTGGTAAGGGCCTAATAACTGGCCAGTGCTTCCCCATGCTTGAATCCAAGTGGCTGCAAGCAGTTTGGGAAACACCAGTTTAGATTTAAGTTTCTTTTGATCTTTTGGAAATCAAAAGGACTAGCTCCATGAGAGCAGCCACTTTCCTGCGGACTTGAGCTTCATGTACCACAGACTAAGACTTTGTCCATTGGACACTTCTCTTTTGAGAAGAGGTCCTAAAGAGCTCCACGTCTCTGTGTCATGGGGTACTTGCTCTCTGCTGATACATCCCCCCATAGGTGGACCACTGGCAATGGGTCTTCCTGTCTGACCATATAGATAAGGCAAACTTGAAGACAAGTCTGGACTAGGCTACTGAGACTGAACAGGCAAAAATGCATCCCTGTCTGTTCTCTCCCTTCCCCATATCAAACACCCCTGGATGACTCAGAGGCTCATTCCAAACAAAAAATCCTTTGTGGGTTCATAATACCCTGTGGTCCAGCTTTGTGATTCAGCCTAGCAGTTGCAGAAGCTCCTCTGCTAGGAAGGACCTGAAACTGGTAGCCTGTCCATCCCAACAGCATGCTCCAATCACGCAGATGAAAGGCAGTTCTTTGCCTGCGTTAAAAAGTGGTTGGTGTGAGCAAGACATACCTAAGGTTCTTGCTTCATTTAGCGTGTGAGACTTGAAGGAAGCAAAATGCATGGCTTTTGCTGGGTGCTCCTTGTGGGTTTCCCCAGGACATGATGCAGAGTGTGTGGGATCATGCTGCTATCCCACACAGCTTAACTGGTTCATTGAATTACTTTGTGGTGACTGGCCCTGTAGATGAACTGTGTAAACTGAAAACCCCATGGCTTCCTGTGATGCAGGCCTTGTAATCTCATTATCTCTTTGTGGAGCTCTGCTGACCGGACAGTGCTTCTTTTAAAAAGTGATCATTCATAATTCCTAACGATGGCTGGCTCCTCAGCATGGGACAGATTGAATGTTTCTGGTACTCCTGTGGAGCCTCTGGGAAAGGGAAGCAGAATGAGGATTTCTGGATTCTGACCCAAATTATGCTAATATTCTGGGTGGTTTTGAACAAAGCAAAGTTTAATGGGACAAGTCAATGGAGGGGGGACAGGGTTTTGCATCTCAAGCCAAGCCCCAGTGATGAGTGGGAAGAGTGAGAGACTGATAGAGCACATCTGACTGGTCAACCTTGCTTCCCCGTTCAGGCAGGAACACAGGCAGAGACAGCTATATCCAAAACAGTGTCACAGCTTAGGTGATCAGTGTAGATGGGTGGTGGGTTTGCTCCATGCCGTGTTACTCCCACCCTACAGGTAGGCCAGCAGGCCTTGGGACTGGCTCGGTAGACATCAGGGTGAGCATGTCTGATGGAGGGAAGGAAGAAGGGTGAGTGGAGATTGAGCACCCAAAGGACATATCCCAGAGGGATTTTGACTTCCAGCTCACATGAAATCAAGACAGCTTCCTCATAAGACAGGAGAAGCAAGAACAGGTCAAAAGTGGAAAGCTGGCTCTCAAGGGAAAAACAGCAACCATCAACTCACATCCCTCTCCACAATGGCCTCGTAATTAATTTTTAAACCCTTTGTGGCAGTGGTGACTTTTTTAATCCCACATTCTTGAAAGCATTTGTTGACATTTCTTATGTATCTTGATAAACTGACAAGAAAGAATGACCACGGGTCACTTCAATAATGCTCATGATCGCCTTCCTGATAAAATGTCAAGGTGCAGCAGTGGTTGTGAAACAGGGAAAAATATCCACAAAATAAGGAGGTTTTTTTCATTGCAACTGAGATGGTAGAAGGAAAACCTGCCCAGTGGCATTACTCTGCTGGGGGCACAGGCTATGAAGTCCACAAGGAAATAGTGTTTTTTTGAAGGAGGCAAATGGCCACAACTCTGCCAATGATTTGAGATTCCCTGAGAGAGAAAAAGAGATTCAGTTAGGGTCTGGTAAAGAGGTGACCGTAGCCACCACAGGCAACTAAGCTGGAATCCACTCGCTGGCTGAGAGCACTAGGCAAGGCCCTCCAGGATGTTTCTGTGGTCTAGGATTGAGAAAAGCCTTGCTTGGCTTGGGTTAATTTTCACTATGCACACATCAGCTCTCAGCATAGGCTCTGAGCACAGCGTTGCAAAGGGCTTCCTGACAGCTGCGGAAAACAGCTGGAGCAGAGCCAGGCTTCCCCCCAAGCTCTTCAGCATCCTAAGGTGGCTGCTTCACCTCGCTGTGAGACTGGAAATGTTGCAAGGGGTGATCCAAATGTCTTTGGAGGCATTGCCTGGAGGAGGAGGGGTTATGCCACAAGCTAGAACAATCCTGAGATTGCTGTGGTTCACATCCTTGTTGTAGCAGCCCATGCATCAGGCATCAGAAAAGTCTCATGCAGAAATACCAGAGCCACCTGTGGAGCCTCTCAAGGGGAATTTTCCCTCCTCCTTTCCCTTCTGCAGCTTTATGTATGAGTCACCAGATCAGGAATAAATTTACCCCCAACCCCTAGAGCTACATCTGTACTTGTAAACTAAACAGTTTGTTTTCATGCCTGGAGGCAACTGGTATGGTCTGACTGAATCCACACTGTTAAAATCCAGAGAAAGGGGCTGTAACCCAAATGCCTGCTGAGGATGAATCCCTCTGTGTTAACTCCTGAAGAGTGCCTGTAGGGAATAGCTTGGGATTGTGAGAGCTGGCCTCAGCTCTGAGGAGGCCAGGACTTTGCTCACAATTGAGCAGAGAGGAAGACTTTGTTGCAATGTTCTAGTTAATATAATAAATACCGTTCAACATATAATTAAATAATATAGACTATATTAAATAATATTAAATATATTAAATTAATATTAATATATTAATATAGATGTAGTCTGGGTCTGTTCCTGAGCCTCTAATACAAACCAAAGGGAGCTGAGAAATCCGTGATGCAAGTCAAAGGAGTGACGTAAATGATGGATTTGGGTTCAGGGCAGCTCCACTGTGCAGCTTGAGGTGAGCTCAGGGCATCATCTCATGCACTGAGAAGTCAGCGAGGACAGGCCTTACCCAGGAAGCCACTGGGATGAAAAAGAAAATAAACCCACAAATAAAAATCAGGATCCTTGCTTCCAAGAAGCTCCTTCCAGTGCCAGTTCACGTCCTGAGGTGGAGGCAACACCAGGGAAAGAGGTAGGATATCACATTAGGGGAGATGTAGGACTGTATTCCAGGCTTTTTCCCTCCTTGTTTCCAGCAGTTACAGAGATTTAAGCCACGAGGTTTGCTCAGAGCTGTTCGGATTCTCTCCCACCACCTTCTTTTCTTTGCAGCTTACGTGACTTATGCTTTTCTGTGAGGAAGGATGTGGGGTGAGAAGTGGGGATTGTGCTTTCGGCCTCTGCTGTTCTGGCTCTGCCTGCTTCTGATCCCCATACAAAGGCTAATTCTTGCACCAAGCATTCACCTCTTTCCATCACCACTCCCAGTATCCTGTGGCCATGAATTTTCTGCTTTATTATAAGTTGAAATTAAAAAAACAAACCAAACCCCAAGCTCTTTTCTTTCATCACTTCTGAATCTTCCACCTTCCAAAGGTAGGTGCCAAGGGAGGAAAAAACCCTCCAAAACACTTAGCTCATTAGCCTGCAGGATAGTTGTTCTCACTCCTGAGCAGAACTGTGGCTATCCCATCCCGAGAGCTCCTTCAGATATAAGCCATGGGGGATGTGAAGGCCTATGTTCCCAGCTGTCATGAACCAGCCCTAATTTGTGCAGGCTGGAAACATGGGCCAAGTACTTGGGGATGAGTTCTCTGGGGTTCTTTTAATTGGTCCTTTCCACCTCTAATTGCTCCTTGTCTCTGTGGCTGCTCCCTTATGAGCAATATTAATTTAAGCTTTGCTTAAGGTTGAGATGGAAGCTCTGAAGCCTGCTCTGACAGATACCCAAGCCAACAGCCTTGGCATGGCTGGCTTTAACTCCTGAAAAACCTGAATAGACACAGACCTCCTAAAGGCTGAAAATTCACCATCCTGAGCTGATATATGACAGGGATGCATTGCCAGCTTGGAAGATGCTTATCTCCCTCCCAGTTCTTCCCAGTGGTGTAGCCCCTCTCGCGGAGTTTCATTTCCAGTGATGTAGTGCAGCCGCTGTCTGGGAGCTGATCTCATGGTATCACGATGACCAGATTTGATGTTCCCTCCCCAATACCCCCTTCCCTCCCCACCCTCCGTCTTGTGTTCCAGGCAGAGATGCGCCTGCAGGACCAGCAGCTGGCGAGGCAGCTCATGCGGCTCCGCAGCGACATCAACAAGCTGAAGATCGAGCAGACCTGCCACCTCCACCAGCGCATGCTCAACGACGCCACGTACGAGCTGGAGGAGAGGGACGAGCTCGCTGACCTCTTCTGTGACTTCCCCCTCGTGAGCTCCTTCAGTCTCTCCACGCCGCTCAAGCTCATCGGGGTCACCAAGATGAACATCAACTCCCGGCGGTTCTCGCTGTGCTGAAGGAGGGAAGAAGAGGGAAGGATGGGGGAGAAAGAGAGGACTGGGCAGGGCCAGGGCTCTCTCTGCCTGGCAGATGGGTGAAAAGAGGCCAAAGAGGAACAGGGGGAACAAGAGAATACAGGGTACCCACAGCAGGTTCTTGGTGGCAGGGTAGAGCAGCGGAGCTGCACACTGGGATGGCCCAGAGATGCTCACTGAGAAGACAAATCCTGTATGAGGGAAGTGTGGGGAGCATCTGAACCCAAGATGTGCACTTAGCCTGCTCCTTTGCAAAGCCTGTTCTCCTTCTCTTCCCCACACAGTTACTAAGACGACGCAGCTCCAGTGTGGTTGGTTGTAGCCAAAAATCAAAGGAGAGAGTCAAAGATCAGCCACAAAGTAAAGCAAAATCCCTTTTGCTTTCCCCTTTACCTTCCCCCAGGCTAGAGCTGCTTCTTCAGAAAATAAGTCACTCTCCTCCATGGATGTCACCTTAGATAACAATCCTCAGCCACTGCTGGCCCAAGCACAGGGTCCATGGGGCTATTTGAGGTGGAAGCTGATTGCCAGTGGAAAGGAGCCCTCCCAGCAGGGAAGGGATGGTGGGTAAAATGGTATGCAGCCCCAAGAAGTGGTGAGAAGATGTGTTTGTTGACTTGCTCCATTGAGTCCAATGTACTCTAGTTTCATTTTGCCTGTGGTATAGATTATGGACAGATCATGGACACATTTGCATAGAGACTCCAGTCAGCCAGAAGTAGCTTGTGTGCCCTAGAAGTTAAAACCAGAGCAATATATGATTATGATCTTGTTGTCAGCAGTGGCCACAAGACACCATGTGGTTACCCCTGCAGCAAGGCAAAGGAGGTAACTTGCCACCAAGACGTCTCGTATGAGAGAAATCACCCCAGGCTGATGTTACAACAGCAGCACCAGCAAATCCTGGACCCTCTGTAGCAGCACACATCCATCAGAAGAGGAGAGGAGAAAAGAGACTTTTCTGTGATGAACATAAAGTGTGACTATAAAATTAAAGGGAGAAATATCACTGCAATGAGCTTTGGACCTGCAGCAAACCCACGGGATTCCCCTCCTGCTTGGCAGGATGTCAGATGGATGAGATAGATTTTTGCCTTTTGTGCACATAGCTGCACACTTGCAGAGACACCCGTGGTGCAGCCCAGCAAGTGCAGGGATACAAGAGGTCTTGGGGCACCTGGCACCCAAAGCAGTCTGACTAGACCAAGCCTGGATGCCTCTAGGCTCTTCCTCCTGTGCCAGCACTACTCCTGACCACGTCAGAGTGGTCCAATCTCTCAACCCATCGCCCCAGCCCAGCTCTGCTCCCCTCCACGTGCCCAAGCAGAGCGCTCTGCGGTTGGGTGAACGTGACTGTGTCCACGCAGCACCAGCCCAAGCCCTGGGATGAGCAGGAGATGCAAGTCAGCACTGAGCTGAAAGCTGTGTGGCTGTGTTGACGTGCCTGTACCTCACTGTGTCTGTAAGCTGTGTGTGTGCATAAGTTCTTGTGTGTGTGCATATGAGCCCACAGGATGCCTCTCTCAGGAGGCTGAGTGGTGGCCTCATGTCTTTGTTCTCATATGTGGTGTGAACCAGAATCTAATGAGACTCTGACATGCCTAGGAAGATGCAATGAGGCATCAAGATTTGGGGGTTTCACAGGGAGCTTAGGTCAGTGCAGAGAAGACAAATAATTCTTCTGCTTCCACAGGAGGAACAAACTGACATCATGAAGATGTTCATAGCCACATGGGGCTGGGGAACTGGTAGGGGGCTCTGGAACTGAGTTCAGTCCTCTGTCTCCCATAGTATGTAAACCCTCAGTGATGCCTCCCCCTCCCCTTTAAAGCTCACTGGGTATCATTTCTAAGGAAGGAGGTATTTGGGGCACAGCAGCTCTATCTATACCAGTAAGTTAATCAGTGCCATGCCTGGGTGCTGAATCTGGTGCTGCCCAGGTAGCAAAGGTTCAATGGGGTTGTGGCCAGAGTGTCAGTTAGCCTCTGCACAAGAGAACCAGCCACGATGTTGTTGTGTTTACAGTAGTAGAGAAATAGCCTTATTTCCCTATGGACATCTGGAAAAAGAAAATCTCATTAAAATTCTTCTTTGATTACTTTTTTAATGAAAAACAAAATCAATTTATGTCCCACATGTTGATTTTCACAGGCTTTTTTGCTTAAAAGATAGCAATGACAACTCTTCAGCAAAAATAATGCCTTGGAAGAGGGAGGCTAGTTCTCTCTAGGATCAGTTAGAGCTAACAATAGGGTGGACCTGCCTTTGGGCTCTTGTCAGGTAGTCGAATGCAGGAGGTTAGTACAAGCACAGTCTTAGGAGTTCATTATACGTGGCATTAGAAATATCAGATGTCTGGGTTCCAGACATGTGTTTTCTGCATTAAGGGGGATGAGGGATGGTTGTATCTGCCAGCTGTTTGTCCAAATGCACAATTTTTTAATCATAAAATTATGTCTGTATTGATTCCTGCCTCTGGTCTCTCACTGTGTTCAGGGGCTCCAGCTCTGCCTGGAGAGCGGTCGGGGAAGCACAAGTCTTGTGTGCTCAAGGTTTATAGGTGTGCAAGCTTTCCAGTCAAGTTTTTTGTATCCACACGCGTCACTGGTTAGAATTACCAATGCAGCTTCATCAGTAATTGCTGCTCCACCTTGCAGTCTGGAGGAGATGGGGAAAAGTTAAGGTGGGAGCATTTATTATGTTTTTGGGCAAAAACATACGGAAAAGAAAGCAAAAACACTACTGTTTTACATGAGGAGCTGTTTTGTTTGTCAGCCACTGAGTCAAAAGTGGGTCCAGGCAATTAAGAATGTATCAGGCTAGAGAAAAATGTAAGTAGAAGTACATCTGATTTTTGTTGAGCTTTGTTTGAAACAAACAAGTCATACAAAGGTTGTGAGGGCCTTGAGAAATGTGAGTACAGGTCACTGGTCTCATCACCCTCTCGGTCTCAGCAGTCTGCAGTGAGATGGTTCATGCCTCTGAGTGCCTTTACTAGTACAAGTGGTTTACAGCCACATCCTCTTTCCTATATGACCCATGATGCCTGCAGTGAAAGGCTGGTAGTTATTAAGTTTGTACACTTCCATGGTCCATCCTGAAAGTGCCCTTTAATGTGACCACATGTGTGGACTACCTAATCAAGGCTGTGATATCTCTGTCTGGAGTACCAGTGGCTGCTGATCCACCTATTTGATGCAGGGATCTGCTGGATGTTGATTCACTGGTTCATGGGTTGTCCACAGCCACCCAGCAATGAGACATGTTCCTCGCTGAAATTAAAAAGCACATTTGAGACTAGTCCATGTGAATAATGAACTGCATTGTTATTTTAGATGAGTAGACTGGAAGACCACACATTTCTCCATGCCAACTAAAAGACCAAATTTCAGATTACTTCTTGCTCCAAAAAGCTCAATGCAAATTTTGGATGTGGGGGAATCAGGCTAGCATTTGAATTGGTCATGTTTTGCTTTTACTTAAAACAGTTCTAAAAATTTTCAATAGAAACTGAAACACCTTATTTTTATTCATGAGTTGTTTTGTAATGAACAGTCAAAATATTTTCCCTTAAACAGCCTTAATGAAACTTTTCCAGTTCCTCTTTTTCAGTGAGTATTGGACATTTATCTAACTAGACCAAATCCCTGAAGTTTTAATTAACCTGAGCCTCTATCTATTATTCAGCACGAAGAATTCAGTTAAATATGAATTGGCCCAGCTTGACTTCTGACTTCCTTTGGGTCACTTAAGAGGAAGCAGAAAGCCATTTTACACATTTTAACTTAGGGTCAACTGGCCACTCTCCCAGGCATGGTCTGCCTCGACCTACTAATAGACAAGACCTTGCTCGAATGTCACAGCCCCCGTGTAGCAACAATGAAAAGGGTCATTGTTCCTAGGAGAGTGCTCTTTTGGCACGGGGAAGTGCTATCGTATAATCAGGGAGTGATTTGTATTTTGACATCCTCCACAAACATCCATATAACCCTTCATGAAATTCAATAGAGGTATCATAGAAATGCCCCGACAGGTCACATTTACACCAGGAACTCTGGGGAATGATACGTTTAAGGACTTAAAGGCAGAATTTTCAGACTGCCTCTGTTAGACAGTATTTCAGCTATCACGATCTAGCCTCTTTTTATATATATATGGAAAATATATATATGGAAAAAATCCCAGCTGGAGTATTCCCAGCACCTTGTGGTTTTCTCTTCACAGACTGACACTGTCTGTTAGTGGGTTTTATTTTAGATCAGGAAGACAGAAGGCGGGGCAGAGGGGGAGAATAAAAAAGGATTGCAAAGAGGAAGTGGCAGGCTACACACCAAAACCAGAATCAGACTCGCCTCCCTCGCTGCACGTTTTACAACCAAGTGTTGTGTCTGAGAACATACACACAAGGGAGAAAAGCATCCCAAAACCTCGGGGTGAAATCACGCCTCGGGTATTGCTTACAACCCAACCAGCATCCAAAGGAGCCATGAAGCAGCCCAAAGGAGAAATGGCCTGAAAGATGTGCAAACCACTCCTGAAATCCTCACTGGTCTCTGGGCTACCTGGGAAACCTGTAAAGCTGAAAACAGCAGCATCTCCCTGCCCTCTCCAAGCAAAGAATATCTCTGAGCCTCAGATGACCATACTCACTCATGTGAAGCTGTATCCCAGGCTGCAGTGGTTGGATGTGGTGGATTTTAAGGTGATCAGTGATCAGATTTGAGGTAAATTCATGATTTTAGGCTTTCACCTCTTTTACAGGGTGTTTTACGGGGAAGGACCAAGGGACCCGCTCCATGCACCCATCATTCAGATCAGCTGAGATCTGGACTTGCCCCATCCTTCCAAAGGCAGATGGTGCAGAGTCCTGTGGTCCAATCCCTGGGGCAGCCAAACCATCCTGGTCACTGCCTTCAACATCAAAATGTGTTTCAAAACTCTCCAGGTCAGCCACTGTGAGAGGTCTGAGATAGTGGCAGAAGATTCCCAATGATTCCCCGCTGCCCTTTCCCTCGGTGTCTGTCTCAGCCCCCCTTCCCTGCCTGCCTCTTGAGGGGGGAGCAGGAGGAGGAGGGCTATTACACAATGTTTTTGTTCCACTGATGATTTCCCTCTGCCAGTTGGAACAGGCTGCTCATAAATCGCAGCTTTCTGGAGGGGTTTCAGGAGCTTTGCATTCTTAGATCATTGTCTCTCCTCCCTGGGAACAATGAGGGTAGGAAAGAGTTGCTACAAAAATGCCATGTGCTACAAGGGGGTTTCTTTAGGATGGGGATTGCTCAGGGAGGCAGATGGAGTTTCT
Organism: Loriculus beryllinus; assembly: GCA_039877255.1. Lineage (NCBI taxonomy): Eukaryota > Metazoa > Chordata > Aves > Psittaciformes > Psittacidae > Loriculus > Loriculus beryllinus. The sequence continues at coordinate 9,688 of JBCJKH010003687.1, read as the reverse complement.
ACCAACTGCTTTAGCTTGAAGCCTGGGTAGCCAGGGAGGCTACTCAATAGGAAGGAAGAATGCTGCTAACAGTGCTCTGCAGAGATCTGCAAAGTTCAGCTCCTTCCTACCACTACAGAAAGGTAGATAGAACAATTATCCTCTGATTATAAGGTGGAAAATGAGATGCAGGATGCCCCATGCTGTGCATGCCCAGTCTGAGATACAGCCAAGGACCTTCTGGACTTTCGGATGTGAGCACCTTGACAGGCTCAGCATGTCTTTGCCACCCTGGAAGTTGCTGGGACTGAGCTTTTGGAAGAAAGCCTGTCCTGCAGGTGAATTAAGGTTGGAAGCTGGTTGCAAGGCTTCTAACAAATCAGAGGGATCAAGTTCTTAATGCTATTAAATCCTCCTGTGAAACCAGCAGCTTGTTAGACTGCCCTTTCCCATGCTGCCAATTCCAGTGAAAGATTTGCCTTTGGCATGTGGTTTCCCAAGGGTTATCTCTGCCTGCTCAGTTGTCAGCATGGTCCCTGGCGTGATATTGGTCCAGTCCAGCTACACTGACCCAAGCAACCAGCAGGTATGGCTCAGGAGCTAATGTAAGCCAGGGACCATCCCAAACTGGAATGCGGCTACCTCTTTGGGGGTATGAGGATTTAACCATATGAACACGTCTGTGCCACACCAGTTGGTCTCACGGACAGAAGAGGGGCCCTGGTTCTCATCAGTTCACCAACAGAGCTGCAACAACGGCATGAAGAAGTACAGTCAGGACAGTGTGCAATAAGCCTTTCTTACAAAGAAGCAATCACTAATGACTTGTGAGCCTTGTGAATGGACAGATCTCTAGTGCATGTTTAAGCCTAGGCTGTGGAGACAAAGTTTTCTTGATTCATGCCATGCAGACCTCCCATCCAGAGGTAGAATCGCTCATATGTATGAGAGCACCAAGAGCTGCATCTTCACCAGCAACCAGGACCCACTCTCTGACCAAAGGCTAGGTGACAAATCTGGCCATGTCCTTATTATTAACTACAAAACAGGGCAGCTACAGCCAGACTACATCTTAGGAATGGTTCCTGACCCATGCAAGCTCCCATTGTTTGTGGTTTCTTCTTTTTTCAGGTTTCTTGCAGAGAAGAAAAGGATTTAGTACCAGAATTTCAGTACCAAGGGGTTTCTTTGTACCCCTGAAGTGCAAGCCTTCTTTTTGGCACCAGTTTAAATCATTACCACCAAAGAAGAAAAGCAGGTTCTTTTGCATGCCTTCTCACCCTGATCTGTTTCTGCAGAGCATCTTGTACACCAGTCTCCACTCCATGTCCTGTAGCTTGAAGACCCTGGGTCCCTGTCTTCATGCTCTTCATAGATCCAGAAATTAATTCCCAGAAGACACGCTCCATAATCTTTCTAGGGCGAAGGTGGGGATGACCTCTATAGCTCTCCACATTGTGCTTTTCCCCTTTCTTAAGATGTGTCTAATGCCTGGAAACACCCAGTGGGGGGACAGAGGCTGGACACTGTGGGGTTTTTGTAGATGACAGGCAGCAGCCTCATGGTCACATTGGAGAGCTCTATCAGAGCACTGGGATGAATCTCATCCAGTCTTGTGGATGGAAATACATTTAATTTCACTAAGTAGTTCTTAACCTTTTTTCCCGAATGTTGGCTGTTCTCCTTCCTAAATGCTGTTGCTATGTGCAGAAGCCTGAAGCAAATCTGACATATATAAACTGAGGCCAAAAAAAGGCATTCAACCTTTTCCATAATCACCCATTGTTAGGCTATCCCCCACCCCAACAATCAACCCACATTTTCCATGGAATATGCTGTTGAAATACTTACAAACCCCCTTTTTGTTACTCTTAACATCTCTGGCCAGTCTTTGCTCCAGCTGGTTTTCAGCCCTTACGCTTTCATCCCTAAGTACCCCAGCCATGCATTTGCACTCTTCTTTCATTTTCCCTCCTTATTTCCATTTCTTGTATGCTCCCTTTTAGCAGCTCTCTTCACTAAGAAGTGTCTTAATTAGCCAGGCAGGCTTTGTGCTGCAATTCCTGATTTTCATGTGCAAAGGCTGGGTTTGTTCCCAAGCTCTGAATAAGTTCTCTTTAAAACAACCCAGCCAGCTGTCTTGGACACCTTCTCGCCGCACAGCAACCTCCCAGTTCCCCAAATGAGCTGAAGTCAACCCTCCTGAGGTCCAGTCTACAGCATGTCTTCCCAAACCAGATACATCATCTGGAGAGTCATGTCATCTCACATGACATCTCTAGAACCCAGTCATCTCACAGCTAGAAGAGATCAGCTGCTGCCTCTGACCACCGTTGACCTCTGCTCTTCCACATTTATGACCAGCAGGTCAAGCACATTGATGGATGTGGACAAGCAACGACCAAGGACATCTAAAAGGTAGCAAGAGGAAGGCAAGGGCAGATTGAAGACAGATGACAGACTCTGATGGTGCAAGATTTTCTTTCCTGGAAAACTGGGTTAGAAACAGGGACAGTCCTGCTCTTGCTGGAACTGGCCTGGATCTCTTCCAGGTGCCAACCTACCTGCTTGCTTACTACTCTCCACCCTTATTTCATTCTGTCCCCTAAGATGACAACCTGGCTTTATGCCTCAGGTTTTTTGCATGGTTTAGCCACATTAGTTACAACATACATGAGTTCACCACCGCAGCCCCACACATGGCTGCACAAATGTTAGGAGGGTTAGGAAGGAAATGACAAGGGCAGAAGCCCTCAGCTTCTCAGCACCAGCTTGTGCTGTTAGTGGAGCTACACACTGTGCCCATCTCTCAAAGAAAACACAGCCAAGGGTGAGCCCCACAACCAGCCCCATGCTCCCTAGCACGTACCACCAGTGCTTTCCCAACCACACCACAGAGCTGGTGCTAGCATGGGCTAATCTCCAGCAGCATTCTGATATAGATGCTCTGCTGGGGGAGGAAGGATGTTTAGCTATGGTATGGATGTGATCACACAGGTTGCATCATCTATACCATGCCACATGTTTCTTGGGGCTGAGAGCAGTTCCTGACCTGTGTTACTTACTAGCATAGATGTAGTTACAGAGCCTGAATCCTGGGTCATGCATCCATGACAGGTTCAGCTGCAGTGCTCCAGTCAATGCTTGCTCCAAGTGGGATCTGCAGATGTGCTCTCCCCGAGCACCAGACCAGCCTGTGTTTCCTCAGCTTGGCCAGACATCCAGCCTGGCCTGCCTAAGCCCTTAAGTCCTGTAAGAACACTGGGGCATGCTTTTCCCCTGATATCATGCTGCCTTCCTCTGCCTTCGCTCTGACTGTTGTAAGAGTCTATCACGTCAAACCTGGCTGCCAGCATTACAGCCCATAGGAAATAAGGCTTTGGATGAGTTCAAGTCCAGTGGATCTGAGATGCTCAGCCTCCCAACGCTCCGAGCTTAGCTCGCCTTTCTTTCCCAGTGGTGCCCTGTGCAGTGTTTACTCCTGCCTCCCCACTCCCCTCTGTGCCTCTTTGTTTCCCTTTCAGTGTTCATCAGCTGCAGGGGTTTGATCACCTGCGGCTTATTAATTACCATGTTCACCTCTCCTTCTCCTCTGCGAAAAGCAGAGGAAGAAAGGTCCCCTTTTAGCTTCTCCCTGGGGACCCGTTTTGTCTATGGGCCTCCAATACCCTTGCAGAGCAGCTCTGCCCCATCCCCTTGTGCATCCTGCTCTTACAAAGCCCTCGTTGTGCTGGTGCTGGGATCCAGCCAGCCTGGGCTGCAAGCACATGCTTATCTTTAAGCAGAAGCAGCATTACCGGCTCACATACCGAGACAAGGAGTGCATCGTGCCAGGCATCTGAGTTCCTCCTGCAGTGCTCCAGAAATGCCCTGCCCCAGCACCCATTGCAACCAGTCACCCCTTTTCCAAGCTGCTACTGGGGTCGGGCGCATGAGGCCTCCAAGCAAGGCGATGCGAAGGGGATGATGATCTTGCTGGCATGTCTGCCATCACTTACTGGCATCAGACAGCAAGATGCTGGGCTGCTTGGCCAGGCTCTGGGGGGCTCTTGCCAACACAGGATTCCAAAGGGGCTCACCCCAGTCTCCCAGGGTAATTGCTAAGGGAGAAGGGGGAACTGCAGGAATCTCTGGCAATAGCACAGTGCCAACACTCCTCTGGGGATGCAAAGATTCAATTCATCATGTCCAGGTACCTGCAGGGTTTTCATACATTGCAGAGGAGGATGTTCCCTGGGGAAGCTGTCTGAGCAGAGAAGGCGATGGGTGTATTCAAGGGCTGCTCTTAAAAAGGGCAAAATGGTTTTCATATCTAGAGTGGGCTCAGTAAGAGGGGTTTCAGAGAGGGGCTTGGGGGAATTCCCTGGTTTTGCTTAGGAAGGTGGCGAACTCCCTGTTCTTACTGGTTTGTCCTCAGCATGATGCACTTGCAGACCTCTACCCTTGTGTGCAAGTCACGGACTCCAGGGTTGTTATAGCAGGGCTGCTCATAAGCAACCTCTTTCTGCTCCTTTCTATGTGTGTCAGAGAGGAAAACACAGCTTCACTGATGCAGGAATACCCTTAACCTCAAAGATGACCTCACCTGTGTGCTATTGTAGGGTCTTTTCTAAGGGGAACAGCCTGATGTGTAATTGCCAGGTTGCTGTTGTGAAGGTTTGTGCTGTCACAGCCTGATTTTGTTCCCAAGGGGCTGTTTGCAGGTGGAAATCGTCAGCTTGGTGATGGCAGTTCAGGTTATTTACCCACTTCCAGAACAACCCTGGAGCCCTGATAGCATAAGGCCTTGTCTAGCTCTTCACAGAGAGGTTCCTCAGGCGTTTTGCTGGCTTGTTTTTATAGGTTCCTCTGAACTCATATTGCTTGCCATGCTAGCTTGTTCCCAGCGAGTGCTTGTGTGTGTTGCTGGTGGGTTCTGTAATGCAGTTGGAGTGAGAGAAGGACCAAAGCTGCCTCTTGCACGTAAATCTTTTGCAGGGGGGAGGAAACCTGCGTTTTCTGTCCCCGGCCAGCACTGCCCGGGGGGGGAAGAGAAGAGCAAAGCTGCTCCCTCTGAAATCAAGGAGAGCAAAAAATGAGGGTTTGAGGGATGTGCCAACAGCAGACAAAGGCGCTGAGGAGAGGGGAGGGGAGGGAGTGAGGAGCTGGCTCCAAAGCTGCCGGCCGGGTTGCCATGGATTTTGTGCTAATCGTCCCCTTCCTTGCCTGGAAGCGCAGGGAGAAGGGAGGGGTTTGAGCACGGGGGAGCTGCCTTCCTACCTGGGCTGATCTCCTGTGACCATCTGCCCAGTGGTTGTGCCAGGCTGAAGGGCCAGAATTTGCCGGTACAGGATGTGTTAGGAATAAGGAGGTGATGTCCCCACTCCACAGCACGCTGCTGGGCTCCTGGCTGCAGTCGGACCTGGCAGTGCTCCAGCAGGAATGCCTGCATGCTCCGGATCGTGCTGTGTTTGCAGTGCGAGTGACGGATGGGAAGGGGAGATTTGCAGGAGTAGGTGGGGGGTGCTGGGATTTTCAGGTGCCCGTGTGAGCTGCAGGACATATCCAGACCCTGTACATAGCTCCGGAGCCATCCGGTTCCCCTGCAATGCAGACATTAACACTCCTCCGTATGAAAACAGCCCTCCTCAAATTTCATCTGTCTCCAAGTCACACGGTATATGTTTATGAGCACATTTCTCACCTTGACACATCCGGGACGCTATCCTCTGTGGACCAGGGAGAAGGAGTCACATCTCTGCCAAACCTCCTTTCCTCCAAGTGATTGCTTTTTACTAAGCCCTAGGCTTGAGAGCATCAGGAAAACTACCCCAGTAAAGCTACATGCAATGCTGGCTTCCCTGAGAGCACAGCTGCCATTGCCAACACAGGTGAGGATGCTCGCAGTGGAGTATGAGGAGTCAGAGCTGACATCAGGCATTCAGAAAGGCAATCATGTGCTGCAGAGCCTGGGGCTTTGGGGGCTCCCCGTACTGTTATAAAGGGATTACAATTTATTAACATGGCTGCCAAATCCCATTAATTGGTCTCAGACATGAAAAGAGATCTCTAGCTGTAGATCAGTTTCCAGGAGAGCAATGTATCTGTGTTCCTGTGTGGAATGGTGCATGTGTGCTGCTGGGCATGTGTGTGTTGGCATATGTGTGTTTGGCACAGGTATGTTCTTGCCCATTGACTATGTTGAATGTATTAACAGACTCTTGCATGTGTATACAGGTAACCTGTTCAAAACATGATCAAGCAATAACAAAGCGTGTGTCTATCACAGTGCTCATGCATATGTATGTGTCGCTGTGTGTGTGTGTGTGTGACTACTGTGATACATGTAGACAACGAAGCATGTGCACAACATCTGCATGATTTTATATGTGTACCACTGTATGTGCAAACAGGTGTGTGCCCCATAGTGCATCTGTGTGAGCACAGCATTAGGGCTGGTACCATCCATGTGGCTCATGGCAACTCATTTTAATCTTCGTTTTCAGGATGTTTCCTTGAGGAGCTCTGAGGGGCAGATCTGGGATTCAGAGCTACACACAGCAATGTATGGGGCTGCAAACAAGTCCTCCTCCACACCAGCCTCCCAAGCCTGCTCCTTGCATTGCTGTTCTCCAGCTCCTCTCCCCTCCACAGTGTCCCCTCCAACCTTTATTTCCCTGAATTGCCCTCATTTGTGGGACTGCGGTAAGGGCACCACTTGGAAAGAATGCAGATGTTCTTTATTCAGTCTTGCCTTCCAGCTGGCTGCCAGCATCTCCTATTCCAATCCCTCAAATAGATAAAGGATAGTGACAGTGCCATAGAAAGCCCTGCTTGAATAAGGAGCTCTTTGCTATCTCATGTTTCAGTTTCTCCTTCCCTCACATCCCAAACAGTCAAATATTTGCCTTTTCTTGCTGCAGCTCTTTGTAGAAATAAGGGAGGAGGGGAAGAAAATGGCCTCAGCTCACCCAGCCCATCTGTCCTCTGTATCTGTGTAGGTCTCATTAAAAGAGAGGACATAATTACGGAACAGCGACGTAAAAGCTGTGCTGGTCCTGCATTACTGTTTAGCCATGTTCCTAGATATTTATCTGCTCAGTTGTTGGCAATCATCCTGCACTGTGTATCTGAGGGATGCCTCCTCTTGACTGCTGTGGGGTTTAGGGCACTGTATACAAGTCTCCTCCAGGCAAGGGCTGATCTTTCCACTGCTCCTTAAGGATGATGAGGGGTAGAGCCCCAGTTGCCCTCCTGATGGTATGTAACTTTCTGAGCGGAGCTGGTTCACTGTGTCCACCTCAGGAGGTCTTGACAGCCTGCAGCTATGCATCACTGCTTCCAGAGCTGTTCTGGGCACCACCTTCCTTGTTTTCCTGTGGTGTTCACACTGGTTCTTAAAATACTTATCCATCACCACTGCTGCAAAATTCAAAGCTGGTAAGTGTGTTGGATGGGCTTAAAACCTGCAAACCTGAGTTTAGAGGACCTCTGGACTTTTTAAAACCCCAGCAAAGGCTCCCAACACAGTCATTTCTGTGGGCACCTGCTTTATACTCTGAGGCTGTGGTGTTTAAGTATCAGAACCCATAAAACAGGTGTAGCCGGTTTGGAACTGCAAGATCTCTTACACAAAGCCACGGTGCCTCATCCAGGTACTGAAGAGTGAGTATCCTTACCCCAGGAGCCTTCACTGGCCCATCAGTCCAGGCATTGGCAGTGGCTATCTTACCACAGCAAGGGTCAAGTGGGCACAGGATTTTGGTGGGAAAGGATGAAGGCACTTTGCCCTTCTCAGGATCTCATCTTGAGGGTGCATCTTCATCCTGGGCCACTTTTTAAAGCTTCTGTCATCAGTGTAAGGTTTTCGTGAGTGAGACTGTGTTCAATTGCTATGGATGGTTCAAGTCCATGTGAATCTCTCTTATCCCATCCTTGAGTCTCCATAACCCCTGGGCTAGGCAGGAGAGGACACAGTAGCCCAGGAGTCAGGAGGATTTTGAGGGCTCCCAAAGACTTATGCTCAAGTCCAGGCTGGGAGATGTCTCTGCTGCACATGGTTGTGCCAGTGCTCAGCCATCATGGGCAGGAGCAGCCATTTCCCACTGCACCATGATCATTTTAGTCCTGGGATGAGATTCATTGCACTCTCAGTCCTTCCCAAAAGATACCTGAGCTGGTGGGAAGACCTGAACCACTCTGCCTATTGAAACTGCAACACCATTTCTAAAGCAAGGAGCTTCCAGCTCAAGTGAAAACCAACTGCAGACACATCACATTCTCTTGCTCCTGCCTCCTTTCACCACAGCAAGGCAACCTTGACCAGAGGTTTTGCTCTGGGGAGCAAAGGAAGGCAGTGAGGGGGATTGCAGTTTGACACAAAACTGGGTTAATTCAGTGTGGAAGGGGTTTTTTGTCTCCCTGTTGCTTGCTCGTCAAGCGAAGAGCACGCTCCTTCCCCTCTCTATTCATATTCCAAGCTCATTTGCTGCAGCTGAAGCTGTGCGGCCTCCTGTTGGGCTGGGAAGCACATCTGCATTGTGATGTAGTCAGAAACTCAGGGACTGCAAATCAATTACTGACCTTCTGCTACTCCAGAAATTGCTCAAGATAGGTTTGCACGTTGGCTGTAGGGAGAGGCTCAGCCTCATTTTCTGCCTCTCTGCTTCTCCGTCTTCCTCAAAGGCAAAGCTGTGATTTATTTGGCTGATCTGGTTAATTACACCTTGTAAAATATCCCTGTTTGTCCTGATGTTCCTTCTCTTGGTATCAGTTGTGATTGTTGATGCACAAACTGGTTTTGGAGTGGGTGTTTTTCCACAACACTTATGAATGGTGCAGATTGTGTATCCCTGTTTGGTGTCCATCCCCTTCTTCCCTCCAAGCAACTTTGTAACCTCCCGATCCCTGCCACATTTGACAGAGCAGTGAACCTCGGAGATGTCACATTCCCACAGATGTTTGTCAAGTGCTGTTCCATCAGTGTATTTATGCAGCAGAGGATATGCTCAAGACTAACTATATACATACCAGTGAATTAACCAGTGCCTGGACTTGTCTTCCACCCCAAGCCACCCCTGGCCATATCAAGTGGCCATGAAGGCAGTGGGTATGACAACTGCCAACCCACCTTTCCCCACATCCTAGGGAGCAAGTGATGAAACCATCAGGGAATCAGGTTAAAACAGATAACACATATTAGCTCTTGGCACAGTGGGCATCAGAAAGCACAAAGGTGCTGGGAAAGGAGCAAGAAATAGATGTTGGCAGCAGGGCCACAAATGTATGTTAAAGACTAGGCTGGGATGTCCTCCCTTAGTGTCCCTAACCCTGGGAGGGGAGGATTCACTAAAAGACAAGTCTTTTGCTGGGTTCAGGAGCAATCCCTAAAAAGCATCTCCTTGGCCTGCTGTCATGGTTTAAACTCAGTCAGCCACACAGTCTCCTTCTCACTCCCCCTGCATGTCCTCCCCCTGCTCCCGGAGGAATGGACAGGAGAATCAAGAGAATGCAACTCCCACGGGTTGAGATAAGAACAGTTTAGTAACTAAGGTATAACACGAATCACTGCTGCTACCACCAATAATAATAATGATAAAGGAAATAACAAGGGAAGAGAATACAACCGCTCACCACCTGCCAACCAATACCCACCCCCACCAAGCACTGATCTAGCCCTTCTGGGTAACTGCCCCCAGTTCTACATCCTGGGCACGATGTGCTGTGGTAT
>JBCJKH010003686.1:0-16180 GCA_039877255.1 Loriculus beryllinus | reverse complement strand
TGCCAGTGCCTCACCACCCTCACAGTAAAGAACTTTTGCCTTATATCTAACCTGAACTTCCCTTGTTTCAGTTAGAACCTATGACCCCTTGTCCTATCACTACAGTCCCTAATGAAGAGTCCCACTCCACCATCCTTGTAGGCCCCCTTCAGATACTGGAAGCTGCTCTGAGGTCTCCATGCAGCTTCCCTTCTCTAGGCTGAGCAGCCCCAGTGTTCTTAGCCTGTCTCCATAAAGGAGATGCTCCAGCCCCAATGATCATCCTTGTGGCCTCCTCAGGACTTGCTCCAACAGTGATCTTTTTCAACACTTTTCATGGTCTAGAATTTGCTGGTTGTGATACTGGGAGAATTTAAAATGCCTTTTGAGTTTAAAAGGAAAAAAATCTCAAGGAAATATCTGCAGAACTTCCTTTCATTCATTAACAAGTAAACAAACCAACAACAAGCTTTATCTCTGAAGCTGCATGTATAGTTTTTGGGTAAGTTGCACTTACTTACTGTTCTTTGGTTCCCTAGCAGGTTTGTTTTGAACCTTCAAGGGTTCATAATATGGAACTTTTAGAAAAAAGCAAACCAAGTAATATTGTCTAGTGTTCTAGTAACTAGAGAACATGTGAAAGTATAAAACAATTAAAATATCCCTTAAATTTCATACTTCACACATTCATTTTTCTCTCTGACTTCTGTTACGAAGAAGAAATTCTGGAACCTCTACAGACTGAGTTCTTCCAAGTTGCCTTAAACTGCATTAACCATAACCTTGCCTCACCAGCTTTCAGGTGGGTTCAGTAATGCTTAAAATAGAATGCCCTTTGAGAATTAGAAAGCTTTATATTTGCATCAAACTGTTCAAAGCCATTTGTGGCTTGATGGTTTTTGGTTTTATGTTTTATTTTCAGTTTTTTTTCTCTAGCTCTCCTTTTTGTAGTATTGGTAGTTATTTATAGCAATTTGACCCTGCATTTTTCAGTTCAGTGCTCTGTAGTTGAAATAAAGCAGAGCTGTAAAGGTGGCAAGTGCTATCCAATTGTGACATCTAAATTGGCATCACCATCTTCTCTTCTGTGTGGAGACTAGAAAGCTGATAGTGAAGGGAAGCATAGGAGGAATTGGATGGAAGTGTAACTTTGAAGTTTTTCCTTTGTTCCTTTGTGTCATGCTATTCTTCAGGTCACAGATAACTATCGCCTGAACCTTTCGCCCACAAATGTTAGGTGTGGTCCCAAAACACATTGTGCTGGTGGGTGGCTAATATTGCTTCATCTTCTTTTAACCTATTAAGAATCACTGAACTTTAAGAAGTGACAGTAAATAGAAGCCTCCATTAAACTTCAGTCCTCAAGAAGGAAAGCTATTTTAGGCTTTGACAGCTGTCTTAAATACCATGTTTTGCATTATTGCTTCTTCCACCCCTTCTCTCTGGAATCCAAAATCATAATAACTGAAGGTGACATAATGTTTATAGGGGAGGGAGTTAAGCTTCCATTTTTTAGTCCGAGCGCTTGATTTTGCGATATCTTTACTTTAGGGTTGGAAAAAACTTCCAACTAATATTAACTTCTATGCATGACAACAGCTGCAAGGATATGACCCTTTGCCACAGCATTAATCTTCAGAAATAGAGTCTTTCTATATAAAATTGCTGTGGGTATGTGTTTGGCATCCTTTAGTATACACAGAGGTTCTTCAAGCAAGAAAACCATAGCTATTACTTGCTGGCTTGTGAAGAGCCTAGCCAGTTAGGCTATTTACTGAGGGTTAATGTGTTAGCGAGTCCTTGGTGGCCTGGAAAGGTAAAAGGTAGGAAAATACTTGATTCTTGGAATGAATTGATTCTTACTGAGTCAGCTTATTACAACTCCACTGTTTTTCCTCAGATTTTATGCCTTTTTGATTTGCTCATGAATTAAGTTAATGTCACAGCAATTTCACTCTTTTTCTTGCCTTTTGTGGCTCACAAGATTATCCTCTTGTAATGTAACAGTTTGGCTTTGGAGCTGAGCCTGAGCTCACATTGGACTTTGCGTCAGAAAGAGTTGGATCTCCTGGTTTGGTCTCGGGGCTGCATACTTGTTTACTCTGGACCAATGTGTTTGAAAGTATTAGGTCTGAACTTCTCAAAATAAGCATGATTTTATTGCCTACAGCCAGTGAAAGAAAAAGTTGTTTGCGAGTTCCAGATTTTGATTAGTCAAATCAACAATGATGTCTTAAGTCATCTCTTTAATTTGTTAAGGAAGTTGCCTCTTTTTTGTGAAGAGGTAAGGAAGTTGCCATAATAATTTGAGCTAATGAAACGGATTTTAATTTAATCTTAGAGGAATCAAACATATGACTACAGCTGTACATGGGCTGCATTTTATTGCTGGGAATTCAGAAAGTTGACAGCAGTGGTGGTAGAGAAGGAAGAAATTTGACTTACATGTTGAGTATATATGTGATTGTATTAAGTAAATTAACAGAAAGATATTGTTTGCTATATGCTGCTCATAAAGCTATCTGAAAAATCTGATGTTCTGTTGAAGAAACTTCAGAGATCAAATTGCTGAGACATTTTATATCCTCACCTCTTCCATTATTTTTGATGCAGGTTTTAGGCTGCTGCACTTCATGTATTTTCTGTCTTGGTCATGTCAAGAGTAGTTTGTCTCCAGCTCATCTGTTGTTGCATATATCGTAAAGCCTGAATATGTTGTCTGTAAAAGATTTTAATATTAAAGTATTTCACTGGTACCGGAAATGGCATTCATAGCTATTAATCAACATTGCGTTGCTTTACTTTAATATGTTAGTTTTATTATAGATTTATGAAAAACATCCATGATAGTTCTGGATGTATATACTAGATGCTCTGCTATCTTAGAGTCTTGGATGCTCTACTATACTAGAGTCTTGGATGTATGTACTACTGAAACTTTGCTTATTTGCTATATTTTGTTTCACTTGTATCCTGACAATATTTTTATTGCAGATGTATATGAAAAAGGATTTGCTTAGCAGTTCCTGAAGAATGCCAAGTCATCTTTAGCTGACTTCATTGTAATGTGTAAGAGCAGTTTACACATCACAATTTCCTTTTTTATACTTTTTCTTGCGTTCTGTTCTGTTTTCCATCATGATGCTAACATTCTTACCTTGTTTATGGATCAGTCATTCCTTAGACTACGTGCTGAATTTTGCTAACCTACCTGACTATCAACAGTATTGTTTTCCCAGTGGGAAAGAAGTTGCAGTTGGGAAGGTGTCTTTCAGAGTGGAGCTTGTCACTCATATTCCCTGCAGCTCTCTTATATAAGAGGAAAGTCCACTGCGCAATTTATGGCAATGATAGCTGCATCCTTGTAGATACTTAGAAGCTGTATGGACGTGGTCCTGAGCAACTGGTTTTAGGTGTCCCTGCTTGAGCAGGGGGGTTGGACCAGATGACCTCCAGAGGTCCCTTCCCACTTCACCCTTTCTGTGATTCTGTGACAGGGGCTATATTCTTTTCTGATGTGCAAAAAATCTGCTTTTCGTATTCGTAAATGTACTGAGCAGTGTGAGCCTTGCATTGTTACATGTTTTGGGTGAAGAGTTACTAATCCAGTATTGCTTGTTTTCCTGGCCTTTTCTTAAAAGGGGAAAAAAAAACCCCAACCCTGAACACCAAATTATCTGCCTCTTGAAACAAAACTGTGTAGTTTATGAGCAGGGTGGGTTATTTAATGTGGAAACTTCTTAAAAGCACCTACCTTAAAAGAAGGCTAAATAATTTGTCACACAGTTGTCTTTCATCCTCTCCTTTATCGACAAGATTAAAGAACTCTGGGAATAAGGAGATACAGTTTTGCTCTGTTGTACAGTGCAGATTAGACCACATGTCATGATTTCCAGGTATTTTGTCTCACTATCTTTAGTTTATTTTAGCTGATTTTACCAAGCAATGAGATATAAAGCTTTGCTGCTCATTACTTGTAGCCAGTCCTAGTGGTGCTGTATGAGAGAAGACCTTTATACAGTATTTCTATTTTAATTAATCTAATATTACTGTTAAAAGTATATCCCCGCTGCAGTCTGTGTCCTCTTGTATGCAATCCTTTTGAATCAAAGTATAAGTGCTATATGTATTTGTTTTTTTCCCCTGAAGTAACTGAGGACTGTGCTTAACAGAACAATGACTGCAGCTCCTGCCCTAGCAGAGATTTTCTCACAGCATATCACAGAGTAACTTGTGAAAGCGATTGTTATTCTGAGACTGAGTTCAAATTAGTTTTCTCCCCTGTTGTTGCCCCGTAATTCTTCCAGCTTTTGTGAAGCAGGCCTATGTTTTAAACTGCTACCACATAGAAGGACAGGAGCACTGCTGGCTGTTGTGGTCCTGCTGGTACTGCAATATACAGTGCTCATCTGTGTCTTTCAGACGAATCAAATGCTGCTCCTGTGCCATAATGAAGCGGTCCAGCACTGATGCTGTAGTAGACAGGAGGGTTGTGCATAACTGTTTCTTGGTAGAGGAGCAAGTCAAGAGAAATTGCTGTAGATCTGTGTTTGGACTAAGATGCACACCCCTATAGTATTGTATAGTATAGTATTGTATTGTATAGTATTGTTCCCCTATAGTGAGGTGCTTTTATCAGTCTCATATGGTAGATCCCAGGGTTTTACCCCTCTTCATTTTCAAGCCCTTTGCCATACACTTTAGTGCATGGTTTATAAGGTACCACAAATGTTAACTACTATTTTTAAATGCATTGACAGGTATCAGGTTTTGCCATATAGCTATATGGTAACAGTTATAGGTGGAGCAGGAAGATGGATCTGAGCAGTATGTGTGAATTTCCAAGATTGTATTCTAAGCAGTGTTGCTTCTCAGATGTGCAAAGCAACTCTGGCTGGGGGAGTAAAATAGCATTATGGAAATGTGGTAGCATGTATCAACTGAACATCTGTGTGAGGGTAGTCGCTTCCTTAGAGCTCTGCAGGCCCTGCCAGAGGGTTTCCTGTGAAGAGAAGTCTAGTACCATCTGCTTACCTGAAAGTTTGCCATCTCTGAGTCTACATCATCTGATATTTGCTACTTTTTGTGATGGCCTTTATCTCTTTATGTGTATTTTTGCTGTCAACTTATTTTATATGTGAAGAATTAAGAATTTTTAGGCTAAGATCATACTAATATAATGTTAAGCCTATTGCTTTAACCAGCTAATTTTATCCAGCTGTTTTTCTTCAGGTGGTGAGAGTCTGGGGTTTGCTGCAGGAGATCAGGCTTCTGAGAAGACTTGTGGTATAAAAGGAGGTAGCTACCATGCTTACTGCGGTACCCCTTTTGAAAGCAGACATCAGGAAGAGGACATTGCTTCAGTTAATATAATTCTCATTTTTCCAGTGTGGGAGGTCGGCGAAAGAAAAGAAGTACCTGATAAGGACCAGGAACCTGGATGGGGAATTTAAGCCAGGGGAGGCAGAGAGCCTTGGTGGTGGTGAGGAGAAGCAATTAATTTCATTCTTTGAAAGCTGAAGATGGGAGCTGCACACAGAGTAAATTAAAAGGGGTGGGATGACTGTGAAAGAGTGCCTTTTGCTTTCTTCCCTTTTTCCCTAAGAACAAGATCACTGTTGTCATGAGGCATAAGAGGAGGTGGGCATTGGCTGAGTGAGATATCAAAAAATAATCAGAGTGGCCTTGGGGAGAGGAGATATTTGAAGCAATTTGGTGCTCACTAAGGCATAAATAAAATTAGGTTGGTAGGGAGTGATTCTTACTTAACGGAGGAAGCAAAATCATTGGAATAGACAAGAGAAGAGGAAATCATACGGCTGAGTGAGGGGATGGGGATAGCCATGTGAGTCTGTGCAGAAAACATGCTCCTTATAGCTTGGGCTCTAATTCAACATCCCTGAACATGCAGGTGTATAACACTAGGAGCTCATGCTCTGTTCTGCTGTGTCCCTAGCCACTTAATTTTGCTTATATCCTTGCCCCAACAGCAGCGTTTTGGCAGTCAGCCAGTTAGGAGACCTGATTTGGCCTGATTCAGTGATTTTCAGCAGGCTCAGCTCGCTGCTGGCTGACTGGCTTGTTGCCTGATCTCCAGAGTACGGGCACAAGGAGTAAGGGAGCTTGCTTTTGTAGGGTGACTTAAGGCCCTGAAACTGAGTGATTTGCTACAGAAGATGGTGACCCACACAAGGAATATAGAGTCGTCCTTTATTCCGTAAACGAGTATACAAACTGTTACTGTTATTAATGCTGCACTCATACACAACCAATCTTCAGCTTAACAAATCAGCAGTGTGTGTGGATGTACAGCATCCTTCACGTGCTGGTTGTCTTGTTTCTACAGAGCCATTAATTTTTTAGCCATCAGTGACTCATTGCAGCAACACCAGGGAAGCTGTGTTCCTGTGCGCTATCTGACTGGTGATCAGGAAAGGGGACCCATGCTGATAGTGAGCAACTCTTACGCATCTAGGTATATTCTCTTACCAGTCCACACAGGTGGACTTCTGTGTCTCAGCATACAGTGAAGGCAGTGTCATCTCTTTTCTGACTGGAAGTTGTGTCTACAGATGGGTGTCCTCTGAGTTTGTCAGAGGAACTTCCCAAAGCTTAACCTGCCGTGGCCTGTGCTTGTGTTGGTGATCTCTGCTCAAGGTGCTGTGTGGGTTGTCCACTCAGTCCATTTATCTCACTGTGACTTTGGCCAGTAGTTCTTAGTTTTGCCGTACTACTGTTGGCTTTGACCTTGGCAGTCTACAGTTAGTTTCATTTCTTGTTATACATGTCACTTTAAAGCTACCATTTACACATTAGTCTCTGGCACACTCTGTTAAGGGAAGACTTCGTGGACTCAGCTGTAGAGGGAAGATTGCTCCTGCTTCTTTACCAATGTTAGCTTTGGCTGTCATCTGACCTCACCATCAGCTAAGTCAGGGAGATAACTGCAAAAAAGCCAACTGCAGAACAAACGCTAAGGAGAATGTTACCAGTCCTCAGATAGCTTACTGTGGTAAGACACTCAATCAGGTCACCAGCCACTGACAAGTGCCAGAGCTGGTGCAGGCTTGAGTGGGAGCTTTCACTTGGCAGTAGCTAGGTATTAATCAGCTTAAATATAATGTGGAACTGTAGCTGGAGACTCTTTTTTCCAGTCTGTCAAGGTTTTGGTTTTTTTCTTCCTCTGTTGTTGACCTACATAGTAACTGATAGTCTGACAGCCTCCTGCTATTAGCTGAATTGGTGAAGCCTCTTATGATGTCAAGCACCAGAGTTACCATTTTGACTCACCAGGATGTTAAAATGATTGTCGTAATTTTTAGTGATTGCTGTTTCTTAGTTTCCTCAAAAAAACAGACCCTACCCCCAAACACACTTCTATAGAACAAATGTTTTCTGGCACCCTGTATTTTTTCTCTACTGTTTCTAGCTCCATTAAGGTTACTTACCTGACCCTTTTGAAAATCCACTTGCAGTTGGTGTTTAACTTTATTTTTTCCTGATCGTTATTATTTGAATCTAAAGAAAACTTTCAAGCCCTGTTTTTAACAAAATAAAGTGAAGCTAATTATATAAATTGGGTTAATAGAGGTGTTTGCTTGTTAACTGTGTTGCTTGAAAAGTTTTCTTGTTCTGTTTTATGGTTCACTTGGTCTACAGGAGTAGACCAGGAGTTATCTTCTTTCTATTATTGTTCTTCCTGGACTTGCACATTTAGCATGAGTTTTTTTGGCACATTCTTTTCAACTATGTCCCCTCTTGTTCTTCATTCTAAAACAAGCTTATAATGTCCATATGGAACGTCACAGAAGTGTCATCTGTCTACCACATGTGGAGAGTGAGGCTATACTGGTATTGTAAATGTTTAATACGTATATATTTAGCGCTTCTGTTGCAAGGCATTAGTGCAGCTTTCTCTGTGATGTTCTTGCGTAGTGATTTCAGCAAGCCTTTGATATCTGCTGGAGGAAAGTTTTCAGGCTATATCTTGTGAAGTTAAACAGGTAAAATCCTGTTTCTCTTTTGCTTAAATGTTCTCTCATACATTGATGTTCCTGTATCTTGGGTGAAATGTTAGGAAACTCTTCATAGCTTGTTAATCAAACTATACCATGTATACCATGATTTGTTATTAGGTTAAACTACCTGATCAAGAGCATGCTATAATCCGTAGATGTGCTAAGAAATTCCTTTTCTTTGCCATGTAGGTGTGCAGAAGTAAAAGGAATTTCTTGGCTGGCTATTGCTCCTACTTCTATCTTTTTCAGTTTCTGGAGGCTATTTGGGTCCATTCAGTCACTCCTGAAGACTTTCTGCATACCTCCAGGAACTTTTTTTTTCTCCTCTGGGAATGCAAAAAGGGGGATTTGTAATTCTGGGGGCAAAGATCAGAAAAGAAGGGAGAGCAAGGGTGCTGTATGTAATGCAGATTTATGATTGGAGTTCATTTGTTGTTGCTTCCTTCTTGTTTCTGCTCCCATCTGCTCCCAGAAGTAGTGCTGAAGATGGAGTGCAAGCTTCCTTAGAGCATACACTGAAACAGTTTCTGATGTTGTGCACAAATGGACCCATGACTCATTTTCTTGGGGTAAAAAATTATGTAAGAACTATATATTTGAAAAAAAAAAAATCCTTTTCACTCCAGAGAATGCTAAAATGTTAAGTACTGTAGGAAGTGCTAGTACTGCATTTGCACATAGAACTTGAATGTGGCTTTTCATGTGTTCAGAAGGGTGAGAATTAAGGTGTAGCAGAAACCAGTAACATTCTTGGTTTTCAAGTGTTTGAACCTAAAATTAGTCTCTTAAGTCTGGCTAATTTTAGGGTTCTGTTTAATATTGGGCAGCTTAAGTAGGATTGTGATTTTTTTTTTTCTGGGAAAAGTTGCTATCAAAGCAGGTTTGTTTTATCATTGTGAAAAACATTAGTGTTTACAACTAGTTTATTTTTCATTATAAAAAAATCAAAAACTTCTGTAGAAGTTGTAGCATAATGGCCTCTGAGAAAGATAGGAGCTTTGAGTGGTGTGGAAAATACAGGAATGCTTCAGATTGCAGCAATTTGTGCAATATAGGCCAAATAACTTTTTCCTTTCTGGCTTGTGTTGCTAGGTTTGTGTGGTGTTTTGGTTGTAGTAGTTGTGTATTTTCCTTCCTATTGAAAACTTAGGTTTTGGCAGTAGTAGTAAACTAGCCGTAAAATAGTATTGAAGAGTTTGATGCTGTGTAGTGGGAGTGCACTGGTTTCTTTCATTTCTGTTTGAGCATATTCCTCAGTTTCTCATTCAACATCAGCAGGATTGCATTGTCCTATAAGTAAATGTGCTTATTTGTAAAAGTCCCTTCTTTAATAGGAAGCAGAGATGATGAATTGCTCTGGCATGAGAACCCAGTTCATTGCTTTCTCAGTATCACAGGACCAGCTAATGTATTATTCTGCCTTGATCAGGTTAAAACCCCCTGCATTTAAAATAAATGGAAACAGAGTAGGGAAATTTAGGTGTAGTCAGGTTTTAAGAAATAGGAGTAATGCCCAGACACTGGCAAACTGGGCAATGGAGAATTTTCCACTGTTGAACAAAAGATGTGGGAGGAAGATTAACAGTAAGTCACGGTTCATTTGGCTTGAAGGTTGACATGCAGCTACAGAGAAATGTCAAGAGACCGAGGTTTTGGTTTAGACAAGAGACCAGATTTGAAATAGCACTTGTCAGGCTTCACCCGGAATATTGACTTCAACTTTCATCCTTGCTCCACAAAAAAGATGTGGATAGGCTGAGATGGTCCAGAAAAGGGCCACAAAGGTGACCAAAAGACTGGGAAGCCTGCCAGATGAGGGCTGAGAGAGCTGTGTTTGTTCAGCCTTGAGAAAAGAAGGCTTAGGGGTGGCCTTACTACCATGTTCCAGTATTTAAAGAGTGGATACAAAAAAGATGGAGATGCGGAGTCACATGGGGAAGACATGGGGTAATGGACATGGGTTATTCCTTGGGAGATTCAAACTGGCCACGAGAGGAAAATTTTTCACAGTGAGAACAATTGGCCATTGGAATGAACTCCTCAGGAAAGGGGTGGATTTCCCGGAACTGGACACTACTAAAGATTCGGCTCGACCATGCTGGGACATCTAGTCTAGATCATGCTTTGCCTAGGAACATTGGACCAGATGATTCTTGAGGTCCCTTCTAATCTGGTATTTTATGATTCTATGATGTGTGAACTTCCATCATAGAGATGAGTTTGAGAGCAGTGATGGAGGTTGGGATTCTTGGTCTAGGATTTTGCTTCAGAAGAGATCAATTAGGGACATAATTTATTGCACAGAAGTGGAAGGAAGTTCAGTTTGAAGGAGGCCTACATGAAATTTAAGAGGGTGCATTTAGGAGTAAAAGAGTGCCTGTGTCATCAAGTTAATTCTTTCCTGTGTAGCATGGCCTAAAGAAGTTTAATGATGGACAGTGAGAAGGGCTGGCATCCAGACTGGAGGCCATGCCTTTGTAGGATACCAGGGAAGCAAGATAGAGCTTAAGTTGGTACAAGTAATAGTAAAGGAAGGCATAAAATAGGTATGTGAAGAAGATCAAGGGAAAGTGTGACAGCAAGAGAAAAACTTCTGATACTGGTTGGAGAGGAATAAGAGGACTTGAATGAGGACTCAGTCTCGCGTACCTTGTATTTAAGGAGCCGTGCTCATGTCATATGCAAATGCAACCATTTCCTAGAAATAAATTCTCCCATCACCTTTGTCTGAAGGAAGCCACTCAAGGAATTTGCAATTGGGTTTATTTTCTGGGCAGTGAGGGACATTACATATTTCTCCAGTGTCCTTGTGTTATAAACTCCATATACTAGGAGAACACGATAGGACTGTGGTATGTGGATGTTACAAAATCATGTATGCTGCAAGATTGGAGGGAAAAGCAACTTCTGTAGTTGACATGCGAGATGGTTTTTAGGCACTGACTCTCCATTTGTTTGGGGTGTTGTGTTTTTTTGTTGTTTGGATTGTTTGGTGGCTGTTTTTTTTTTTTTTTTAGTATTAGTGCCTATCTTTATTTCCCTCTGTCTTTAAAAAGTAGCTTCTGGTCAAAGATTAAATTTGAGAAAAGAGTAAAAGTTCAGAATTTCCACACAAGGCTTTGTTTCTGGGTGACAGGCTTACACAAACATGTATGTGCTTTAACGGTTCTTGTGTATCTGCTGAAAATCCAAATGATAATAAACTGGGGGGTCCTTTTGCTCTAGTGACCAAGCGCTCTGGTTTTTCATGTGAGAGAGCAGTTCCTGGTGACCAGTTTTCTTGCCTCCATGCTAATTTTAGTTTCCTATTTTGATCTTGAATCTCACAAAGTAATTTGAAAGCATTTTTCGGTTGTTTTACTTTTTTGCTATTTATTTCCGAAAAGCCTGCTGTATCATGGCATGTAGGAGATGCTTATGTTAAAAGTCATTGTCTTGGCAAGTGAAGCTTTAGTAGCTTTTAAGTTCATAAGGCTCGCTACTCCATGCATGATTAAAGCGCATGAAGTTTTGGTTACTGATTTTAGTTATCAAGCATTATCATTTGTGGTCTTTTCTGAATGGCATTTATACAGCTTTGGAATGTTTTGTGCATAGTGCTTCTGCATAAGCAGCTGCAATGGTTATTTACAGGGATTGTTTTAAAAAATCTTGAGCATGTTTCTAGTTTTGGATTCTAATTTAAGTCTATTTATGGTTCCTGCTGGCAAAAGAGAGTCTAATCGCAGATTTGTTTAGTAATACTGCTTGTTGTAAAGTAGCTACTGCTGTTGTTTCGTGGTACTTGAACCTTTCTGTCTTGAGACTTCAGATTAAACTGGGGGTGGGGTGGAACTAGAAGGAAACAGCAGCTTTCTGTTAGGTAAGGGGGTTTGAAGATTTACTCAAAATATATCTTAAGAGTTTGCTTATGTTGCCAAGAAGCAGGGGTGGGGTGGGTAGCTGGATAGGGAAACTGCTTGACACATTTGGGTATGTGTGTTTATGCTGGGATTCTTTCCAATCCTACATTTTTAGATGGATCCTTTCTGAGGTCTCCTTTCTTTGAGTATTTGAATGTGGCGCTATCTACATGCATTAAACTATTGCTGACTTGTTCTTATGCTAGATGGACAGCTTGTTGGTGTTTGGTTATAACTTGGGGGGTTGTCAGCTGCTCACACCTTTTCAATCTTCTAATTATTTTTATTCTGTATTTTCAGTATTCTGTATTTTATCCTCTATTTCAGAACTACTTTCTTAGTTCTTGTTGCTTAATAAATAAACACGAGTGACGGGCGGCAGCGCTGAGGCAACGGCAGCACCCGCCATCTTCTGGGGGGAATAGGCTGGTGGGAGAAGCGGGATATGGAGCTGCCGAGGCCGCCTCCAGGGCAGCGCTCTTCCCATGGAGGCAAGAGCGGATGGTGTTGCCCTACTGTGGGGCTTCAGGCAAGCCCTAGGAGAAAAGCAATCCTTTTGGCAGCATCTGGGCAGAACCGTGCTCTGTCATTGCTGTGCAACAACATCCTACCTTTCTATACTTGCAGGCGGTCATTTTCACCAGGAATGCCCTTCCTGCCAGAGGTAAAGTGCTGCTTTTTCACTAGGGAGCTGGCACCCTCAGCCCTTGCTTGTGCTAAGCCCAGAAGGTGGAAGAGAAGGATGCGTGGAGGCCTCATAGCAGCCTTCCAGTATCTGAAGGGGGCCTACAGAGATGCTGGAGAAGGATTCTTCATAAGAGTCTGTAATGATAGGACAAAAGGTGATGGGTTCAAACTTAAACAGAGAAAGTTTAGATTGGATATAAGGAACAAGTTCTTTACTGTAAGGGTGGTGAGGTACTGGAATGGGTTGCCCAAGGAAGTTGTGAATGCTCCATTCCTGTCTGTTCGAAGACAGAGCATTGTGTGACATGGTTTGTGTGAGGTGTCTATGCCCAAGGCGGGAGGTTGGAATGAGACTATCTTAAGGTCCTTTCCAACCCAAACCATTCTATGATTTTATATACTTGAATATATTTGATAAAATATGTCTTCATCTGGAATGTAGAATATGGCATTTCTTGTAGTTCATGCTGTCTGTCTCTGGTAATTGCACAGAGGGTATTTCTGCAGAAGCTCTTGGACAATCTCTTGTAAACTTTCTCAAATACCTGTTGACCTTTCTCTTCATCTTACTCTTTTCTCATGTTTGTCTCAAAATGTCACTTCCTGGAAGACTTGCAGCTGATCACACAGTTAGTGCTAGAGTTTTTCATCTCTGTTGAGTCTCGGTGTATTTTCTTGAAATACTTAGGTGTTCTGCAGAGTGACTGAAGGTGAGTAGACTGTCATTCAAGTCACCTTAATGACTCTAATTGTATTATAGTGCTGTAGAAATAGGCAGCTTTTTTATATTTCTATAGTTGATCCTGCAGTGTAAATAGACATGAGTTGAAAACTTGTTTTCCAATTTATGGCTGTTTTGTGCAGTTTGGATTTAGAAATAGAGGAAGATGGCAGAGTGATAGAGCTTTTATTACTGTTGTATGCAGCACTTGGGACTGAAAATATAAAGAAAAGGTAAAGGCAAAATATTAATTGCACTTGATCTTGAAGGTGTTCAAAGCACATCATTTTAGTGAGTCAGACTCGCTATAACTACTCGTACATAATTAATTTTTTTCATATTTTTGGGGACATGCATGTAAACCAGGGGTTTTACCAAACCCTTTTCTGTTTATGTGTAAAGCATGCTCATTGTAAAGCATCATCTCCAAATTCAGTTAATGTGGATATACCTTGAACGCCTTTTTCTGAAGGTCTGAGATATGTTATCGTGTTTTTCTAAAAATTCTTTATTTTGGAGAAAGAATTTCAATATTTATGAACCAAATGGTGGATCTGGTCAGAAGGTAGACTTGACACTTGCCTGCAGAAACTTTTGAAAATGAGAACCATACCTCCAAAATACATTATCTCCACACTGAAATATTACTGATTCTTAAATGTTCAGCAATGCTTCATGTTTCTCATCCTCTGTAAGCCACCTCTGGCTCCTGCACAGCATGCTGCCTCTTGATTCTGGGGAATGATGTGTCTTGTTCTGGCAACCTCATTCTCATTCTCTTTAGCTGCATCTTATGCAAAGCTCTCTGCTAGTCTTTAAAAGCTTTCCAGACTACACATTTATGGTTTCAAATCTTTTGCTTGATAGGAAATTTCAGCTGCTTTTGTTACAGAATTGAGCACTTTACTGCCACAGCGAATGGAACTTTTGCAAAAATACAAGGGAGCTTATTTTCTCCTGTGGGTCATAGTAGAAGTAAAAGTTACCTTAAATATTACTCGTATTATCTCTCTTTAGAATAGTGTTTTGTCACTTTGAAAGTTCTTTCTTTGCTCTACAGTTGAGGGAAAGAAGCACTGCTACTGCTCAACAATGTTAATGAGTTTGGATTTGATAGTCAGTGTTGAGGAGTGCAGTCGTTTGTTTTTTATTGTTTGGGAGAAATGTGGATGTGCTGTGTGCCATGTTGAGAAAAGTGGCTGAGGAACTTCAGTTTCTAAGCCTTTCAGCCAGTCTATCTGTTAAGAAGTTGCATTGTATTTCTAGTGCTGAAATATTGAAAGGTAATAATGCTGCTATAACCTCTTACAATTCAAACCTAATAGAACTTCAGAAAGATGGAAGGGCTAGTAAAACACTGTGTAACAACTCATTTTGTTGAGGCCATTTATGTTGCAGTACTGTGGTTTTCCCCCTGCATGCTAAGCACATTGGCCTGTAAACTGGGAAGTTATTTTCTGAATGATGACAAGTAGATATACCAGATTTTGTCAATTTGAGAATAAAATGTGTGCCTAAAAGTCTCGGACCTTTTGAGCCCAAGCTAAAGAATGGAGAAAAGAGTGTATAAATTTTACCTTAAAAATATATTGCATGTCCATGAGAGAGCAGTCTGGGTTGGTGTGCTGGGGGTTTGAATTGTGAATATTTGGAACTGAAAGCTTGATTTATTGCGTTTTGCCTTAAAATCAGCTCTCTCTTGGCAGAAGACTGTAAGTCATAAACCTTGCACAAAATGAATCAGTCTGGTGGGATTGCTCCAATACAATAGTATCATAACTCTGCAAGCTATTCATTATTAACTTTGTTCTTTGACCTTTTTGTAAAGGTGAAGCAGTGCTTGTAAAAGACATTATATGATCTTGATCTGTGAGATTAATAAAACCAGTTCTGCTATAACCAGCAAAGCTCAGTAAGGTCTGTCCATCTCCCCAGACATTCCAACACAGCAGCCCAGCAAGCTTTTTAGCATTGATTTCAATCTCTGGAAATGTTAGCAGTTCACCACAGACTTTGACAACAAAATGAGGAATATATTATATAAAATAAATTGGGATATTTTCCCTACAAAATATGTTAGAAATATTTGACAATGTTTGGTTAACAGTTGTCAATCTTGGGTTTCTTTTTTTTTTTTTCCCCTGTAAACTTTTGGATTAGCTTTTAATTGCAGTTGGTCTGGATGATCACTGGGGATCCCTTCCAACTGAATTTCTCTAATTCTCACATATCCAATGGTGGTTGCTCCTCATTGATATGTTTTCAGTATACTAGAAAAAACCCCATGCAATGTGGATCAAGTGGTTCCTCCTAAAAGCAGTTAGGCTAAGCTTGATATTTATTACATGGCATGCTGCTTGACTGCCTTTCTTTCCATTATCCACTGCCTCCTCCCTAATGCTTTTTGAGGAAAAAGTATTTTTTGCCTGGGGGAGGAACTGGGAGGGAGTGTGGGTTGTTTTGTTTTGTTTTTTTAACTAGTGCTTGTTTTAAATCCCTACAACTATTCTGGGTTACATTAGTCACTAAGCAACTTGATATTTTAAAGAAGCTTGAAAAGGTTATGTTATATTGAGAGTCTGATGTGTAGCTTCCTTACGGCTTAAAATATTTTGAGACCGGAACAAGCCATTTTCATCTCTTGTTTAACCCAGACTTTAAAACAGCAAACTTCATTTTGCATGTGAATCTCAAAATCTTTACTGATCACGAAAGATCATGATAGAAGATTGTGCTTTTAGAACCAAGATGATGTTGGTTTTGTTGACAGCGAGTTTCAAAACCATGCTTTACTGAAGGCTCTTGTGTTCCTAAATAGCTTTATAATTAACTCTGCGTTTAATGTTTGAGGTTTATGGGCGCACTGATTGGAA
>JBCJKH010003678.1:0-11932 GCA_039877255.1 Loriculus beryllinus | reverse complement strand
ATGAAGAGTCCCTCCCCAGCATCCCTATAGGCCCCCTTCAGATACTGGAAGGCTGCTATGAGGTCTCCACGCAGCCTCCTCTTCTCCAGGCTAAACAGCCCCAACTTTCCCAGCCTGTCCTCGTATGGGAGATGCTCCAGTCCCTGATCATCCTCATGGCCTCCTTTGGACTTGTTCCAACAGTTCCATCACCTCTCCTCTACGATTTTATGGATGGGGATTGACTTCAACTCCCAGGTGCTCTCACCAACAGCATGGATACTGAGCCCTGGGCTGCTCTCCCT
This sequence comes from Loriculus beryllinus, assembly GCA_039877255.1. Classification (NCBI taxonomy): domain Eukaryota; kingdom Metazoa; phylum Chordata; class Aves; order Psittaciformes; family Psittacidae; genus Loriculus; species Loriculus beryllinus. Next base: position 11,648 of record JBCJKH010003678.1, on the reverse strand, counting down.
CCATTCACTCTAAGGATTTCACATGAACAGCCCCAGATCAGCATCAGACTGACTGTGGATGGTATATGCACTGCAGCCACACCAGCCCTTGCTTTCCCCATTCTCATTTTGCTCAGTTGAGATTTGTTAGGGAGACCAAAGCTTTTGTTTATGGATACAAAAGACAATGACAGCTGGCTTCAATTCTTGGCACGAGAAGTGTTTTATGTTGAAAGCAGCCGTTTCCGTTTTCAACCCCCAAATTTTTAGCCAGATTTCTCCCTTTACCATCAGCCTTTCACAAAGTTGGTTGGGTCCTTGCAGAATAATTCATCAATATTTTCATTGAACTGCCCCACACTGTTTGCAAACCATGAATGTCTGTTTGCCCCCTTCCCACAGCTGCTGTTTTCAGAAAGCAAAGCTCGCTGCAATCAAAGCTACAGTGGCTGATTTGGGAAATGAGTTTGCTAAAGAGATTAAAACTGGATCTTGCTTTTAGAGCGTTTTCAAACCCTCTAAAGCAGAAACAAGCTGAAATGACAGCTTTGGAAATCTTTCTGATGAAATCTGTCACCAGCTCCCACTGCAATTTGTTTTGTTACTGAGGAAAATCCTTCTCCTTGTGGAGTTGCACATTTTAATCTTTTCCACATTGAAAATTGATGGAAATTAAATTTCAAAGTACATTTTACAATCTGGGCTTGAGCCTTTGCAGGGAATCTCAGAACATAACACAGCACTAGATGGAAAAAAAACGAAGAAGTAGTTTCTGAACTCCTGCAGGCTCTGCTATCCAGAAATAATTTCATAATGGCTTTATTAAATATCACATTCACGAGAAACACTGGATTTCCCACTTACCTAGAAAATACTTAACAGATGGGAAACCCTTACAATGGTACATGATAAAGCAAGAATCTGGGCAAGATTTGCCTTTGGTTTAGGTGGAGATGAGGACTATTAAAAGGTGCAACCTCCAGCTGGACATTGGATGACAGGTCAATTTTAGCCTCGTGTATGATGCTCCCCAGGTAGATCACCTGCACCAAAGATTTGGTACTGCAAACCTTTCTACAACACCTTGATTTAAGATGCTTCCAGTCCTTGTCAGTCTGCTAGCACTGAAGTCAGCTCCCTGAGGACAGTTACAACAGTCATCTGTTACTGGTCAGGTCAGCTCAAACACTGTTAGGGTGAGTTTAGAATTGTGCTGGACTCAGTTTTGGAAGAAGACCTGGCCCACCTAAGTAAATCACAACCAGTTTGCACTCTGGTTTCCAGATAAACACAAAACTAGCAGTCATTCAACTGGTTCTGTCACTATATAGACCCAAGCAGGGCTAAAACTCACTACTTCTAAGTAACTTTTCCAGGCCTGGGGAGTTGAAAACATAATTCACTTTAGGATGAGACACATTTCAACACTTTTTAGACCAGATCTGCTGTCGTTCTGTCAGTCCCCAAACCCTCCCATCCATCTAAGGAGAAACATCAACAAGTTAAAAGCTTTGGGTACAGAAAACCAGATCACGAAGGAGGATAAAAAACCCCCATAGATGCTTCTACTGCTACATCAGCATTTTCCTTCAGTGATTTTCTTGCCTATTGCTTGACACATCATTACCTGGTAATAGGTCTCTTAGCTCTGGGTGGGAATGGGAGTGCTGGGAACTTCAGGATCACAGCAAACCGTGCGCTTAATAAAAGCAGAGATGCATGTCTGGAAAAGGTAGAGCAGACATATAGAATTGCAAAAGAGGCCCTTGCTCACCCAATCTGGGGCTCAGCCCTGCAGAACTGGGCAATACCTCCTGCAAGCAGTGGGAGTGAAAGGTGCTCACATGATGTTCCTGGAGCAGCCGCTCATTCATTACTTGACTCCTGGTTTTACTATTCTCCTTAATGGACTCCACTTCCTCTCTTTTCCCCCCTGTATGTTTGTATTAAAAGGCTCGGCCCTCCACATGTGCTGACTCTCAATTGAGAAACACCCCATATAATCACAGGGAACTTTATCTCATCTGCAGCCTGCGACACCTTCCCACAGAGGATGTGCTTTGTACTGTCCAGCCTGGCTAACAAAAATCTTGCAAAACACAACAGAAAAAAAAGAGACAATCATTTTCCTTGTTTAGATTTCACTGGAGCTGCCAGAAAATCCAGCTGCTTGAAGCAGACTCAGTGTGTTTGGGAACCGTTTGCCTTCAAGTTGTCTTCTGTGAAGACCTGTGAACATTTCTGTCGCTGCCTTTTCCCAAAAATAAACCCAACCCAGCAAGACTTCAGAGGGGTTTTGCAGTTGTTTCTCTCTTTCTAAACCTCAAGAAAGGAAAAATCAAAAGCTTCGCACAATTTATGGTTTCATTTCTCACACGGACTTATGCTTTGACCGATGGTCAAGGTCTTTTTAAAGGTTTTCTTTCTTCAGATGATTAAACTTTGAATGACAACCTTCAGCCGAGTACTGAACGAATGAACTAGTTTATCTGGGTTGCAACCTTCCAAGGGACCAAAGTCACAGCTGAAAACTGGATTGATCTATCCTAACTTAGTTAGGCTGCATATCTAAGCTAGTAACCCTGGTCAGCTCATGGAGAGAAATGGACCACTCAAGATACAAGCAGAGGAACCTCCCTTCTGAGCCACTTTCTTCTCTCCATTGGCACCTATGGGAGATGACATTAGCTGGGTGATGCTTAGCTGTCAACTACTAGGGAACTGAAGCCTGTCAATCCCATGAAACGCTCCTGGCACATAGACAACTCACTATTCAACAGCTGAAGAGCCTGCCTTGTTCTCTCTTTACCTCAAGACAGAAAATAGCCACTTGGGGTTTCTTCACTTCTTCCCACAGCCCCTCAAAACTCAAAAGGCAAATTTCCAACCTCATAAACCCAGACTTGAAGAGTCACTCCATAAATCTCCCCCATGTTATCAGCTGCAGATGATGCCATTACAACCTAGTTTCACCCAGCAGGCAGCCACACCACCAGTTAAGATTCCTTGATGCTTTAAGGACCAAACTGACCCTCAAACAGCACCAGAACTTCACCTTCTCCAAGTAAAGTGCTGCATGCTTCATGCTTACTGGGCTGAAGCTGGGATCTATGCTCTCATCCTTAGTCACTGTTAATGTGGCTTCATAGAAAGCATTAATATTACAAACAGTGATCCCACAAAATACGGGCATTCAAGTCCAACCGGTTTAATTTGGCAACGCATCAAGAAGATGCAGGTTATCAGATGCTGCTACATCTGGAGCACAGCAACTCCTTTTGTGCAAGCTTAGCATTTCTAACCTGGCCCAAATGATCTCCAGGAAATGTGGTACCCCCTCTTCAATCTCCCCACCCAACAGCTTATAGCCCACGTATAATGCAAAATCTTACTTTACATGTATGGTTTTAGAAGCCATTTCACCTGTAAGAGCTCAGCCGTTGCACTAAGAGCTTTGCATGATCAGAGGACCACAGAGTTGGGTAGGCTTGGCAAGTGACTGAAAGCACAATTCTTGAAACAATAGCCCAACTCAGGCTCCTTCTGCGTTTGAAAGTAATGAACTTATACAAACTTCCTCCCCAATGCCCATCAAAATCACTCCCAAGTAATAATGCCATGCCTGGAGATGCTAACAGCTCTTTGAATTCCCACCGTTTCAAACTTGATCCTCCTTTTGGGTGGCCCTCATCACTCACGTGCACTTCAACTGCCAGCTGTCGGAGGCAAAGAGCTGGAACGTGGCCACCCCCTAAAAACTTGCAGGTGATCTAACCACAGCCTGTGCATCTGTGAAGAAGTGAATCACAAATAATAACGGGAAATGAAACGTCTCAGCCCTACATGACTCAGTTTCTGAGATCTGATCTGAGATCACTTTCTTCATCCTTTGTCTTTTACCAGTTTATAACACTACACTGGGAAGAAAGAGGGATTTGATGATGAGAGGTTTTGTGTATTCATACTTTATGGTCACTTGGTGTGTGATGGAGCTGAAATACCCTTATTCTAGCAGCCACACAAGCCAAATCTCGCTGGCTGGAGCCACCATGGGGCAGTGCCTTGCTGAAGGCCCCTGCCACCACCCCAGGGCACCTGGCCAGACCCCATCACCACTCAGGAACTTGGCTCCCAAATGGGTTCATTAGATGTGAATGGCTTTCGCATTAGCAGCTATCAGGCCTGCTCCTCCATCCTCCCCCCCCTCATCCCATGTACCACCCCTGTCACTTCCGCAGGCAGCAGCACAAGCCTGGCTTCAAACCTCCAATTTGTCTGTTTAGTGTCTTCATAAAGGAGGTAGATAATGAAAGAAAGAGGCTGGGGGAAGGGGACGGGATGACTAAAGCAGTAACTTGTCTCCTTAATTTCTCCGCCCCCCCCCCCCCATACATCCCCTGGGGACACAGGCTTCAAAGGGAGCTACAAATATTTACTAATTCTATTAACAGGATACAAATTGTTTTCAGGGGAGCATCAACCACACAAAGCCATGTCAGGCCCCCCCCCCTCCCCCCTCGTGCACATCCCCTACCCCGGCACAGCCACATGCGCTATATAGGCAACGAGTCCTTCCCGCCTCCCCAATTTTTCCTAAGTTCAAGATGAGTTGAAGGGTCAAAAAGGCAAAGGGTGTTTCAGAAGTTGAGCAGACAGCATTTGGTAAGGGGAAGGCAGTGGGAGGGGGTTGGGGGGGAGAGAAGGGAGAAGGAATCTGGCATGCATTAGGCTGAACAGTTCCAAACATCCATCCTCCACAGACTTGTTACTTTCTTTCTTTCTCACAGGATTTTTCTCTTTTTTTGTAATTTGTGGTTTATTTAAGTTTTTAGGACTTTTTCGTATCAGCCAACAACTGTATTTTAATCTCCTCCCCCCACCCTCCCCACCTTATGCTGCCTGCTTGCCTCCAAAAGCACGCTCTCACTTGTGATATTCAGGCTGAAGCACTTGGACATATCCTACATCCTTTGCCAAGTAGCTGCTGCAAGGAGCTTGCAAGAGTTGTTGGAAGCCTAAAAGGTGAATAAAATGCTCCACCACGGACAAGAAAGGAGGGAGATGTAGTGAGATGCTCCATTCCCCGCCAAAACATGGCAGAGAAGGAATGATGCTCACTGGCACGGGCTTGTGTCCCACCGTGTTGCCCGCTGCTTAGACGCAACACGAATGGTGAGCAAAGGGAATAAGGTTGCAGTCAAAGGCCACAGTTGCTGCTGTACAGTTCGATGGAGTATAATTAGAGTTAATGCCAGCTAAGCCTTCGGCTCCACAAAGTCTTCCAGGATGTAATTTTCCACAGGACTTAAGTGTTGACCCATATCTCGTTATGTTTTATGAGCCCAAAATCACAACAGCGCAGGCTACGTATTTAGGAGAAATAATACTTCCCAAATGTCCAGCTACCTAAAGCAAATCCATCTGGCTGACTGGACACATGACCAAAGCCCTCACAAGTATGTCAAGTTGACATCAGTTGGGACTGTGGGCATAAAGCGGGACGGATCTGACTTCTGTGCTCTACATCCTCAAGCTGGAGGGGTGTGGAAAACTCAAAGCCAGGCAAGACAGTGCCATAGGATAACAGCATGGGAAATGACCTGCAGCAGGTACGTCCCTTTGCTGTCACCAGATTGTCAGGTGTGCTATGAAGAGGATTGTTCTCTCACATCGAAGTGATCTCATGGTGAGGAAAAAGCTGTGCATCACTTCCTTTGTTAACCTTTTCTGGAATGCCAGATATTTTCACTTTTGTTCTCGGTCAAGGAGTACTAAAGATGGAGCAGAGTGTTCGGCACATTGTGGAGAAGCTGCTGAAGAGGACCTGCCTTCTGCCAACCAGATGTTGAGAGCTGAAAGCCGTGGTACGTGGCGATTAAAAGAGAACAAACAACCTGGCCAAAGATCCCCTCAATCTTAGCTACAAATCTTGTTTCCTTGCTTCTCATAGGATATAACCCTGCTGGTCCTCCAGAATTCTCTTTCACCACTAGGAAACAAGTAAAGAGAAATATCCAACCCAAATCCAATCCCCCCTACTTCTGGGGCACAGATGGAAGAGCACATGAACACAAAAGCCACAAGTAGAGAGACCAGACAAGAGCAGGGAGAGCGCTGCACCCTGTTGCATGTCACCCAGCTTCAGGTAGTTCACTCAGACACATGTATTAGAAGTCACATTGCCCCTGTCTCATCCATGAAAGAAATAGGTACCTCCAGAGGACAATTTAAATCTCAGGTGGATTAAAGTGCCCTTTGGCACAAAGCAGTTCAATAGTGCCTGAAATTAGCCAGGATGAATCCGGGCCTTAATCAGCAAATGGACTTTTCATTCCATGGGAAGTGTCGAGACTGCAAATTATTTTTCATTCCAAATGCGACCCTAACAATCCAACCCACCCACCAACATTTCACGTGCCCTGTGATTTATTTTTAAGTTCATTTGTGTTAATCAAAACATATATTTTCAGGCCCTTCAAAACATTCCCATTTCATTTTACACAGCTTTAATTTCTCTAAATATCAACTGCATTTTGGAAATTAAAACTTCCCTCCCTCCCCCCCCCAAGAATAAACTCCTTCGGTTTGCAGCTACTCAAACCTCTGACATTATTTCCCTCTTAAATGATTTACAACAAAGATTCCTGAAAACGCATCCCATTTGCACATAGAAAAATCATCAGTTTTCATCAAGGTGATGACATTTCTTTAGGAGAAACCAGTCCAGTGGTGTTTTCTGAACCATTTAGGGCTGGCATGACTTAACTACCCTATGGAGGAAGATAAGTCAAGGGCTGGACAGGGCTTTGGCAAGTGAAAACTCATCCCAGGGTCCAGAGAAGCTGAACACTGTTTGCTTTTACTCACAGCAAATGACAAGGTACCTGACTTCTTCCTACTATGTGCTATCGTGTTTGACTCTTGCCTGAATAATGGGGCTCTGTTAGGAATATCAATGTACAGCAAGAGGCTCCTAATGCAGAGTTCAAGAGGGAAGGAAGGAGGAGAGGAAATAAAAAAGCCCACCACCAAATGAGTTCTCTGATAGCTTTCAAATGTTCGGAATGTCAATCTCCTGGCAACACCTGCACATGGCACATAGACCTTGGCTTTCTGGAGTCCCTGCAGCATCTTTTCAAGTCATCTACAGGAGAATGGAAGGATGTGGCCTTGGAAAAAAAACCCTCTAAGTGCATAAACAGCTGTGGCCACATTTCCTACATCTGACATCTCAAGGTTGCTGCAAGAGGGGAGAATCAGGACAAATCGGGCTCTCCAAAGGAAAGTATTTGCCATGTGTTAGTTACTCGTTAAAGTGTTCTGCAAGCAAATGTCTGCAAAGATTTTAGTTGCTTTCTGGTAGCTGCTTTTTGCAATAGCAGCAGTGTAGAGGGTTTCTGTGCTGCTTATCTACAAGTACCTGTGGCTATCTGAGTACACACTATATAGATGTTTGACTAGATAAAGTTATAGACGTGGTAAAATACAAACAATCTTACTCATATGAGTGCACTTACAAGGATGATGAGCGTTAAGCAAAGCGACCACAACAGTCAAAACCATTACTGAAGCATCATGGCTGATAGAAGATAATCCTGAGGGTAATTGACGGCAGTTTCAGTTACTGCCTTAGCTACACCATGTGTAACCCTGGTATCACACCAGTATGACTGAGGAAAATCAGTTCCAAACTGGGAATGAAGCAATCCTTCTCCTGAGCAGATCTGATGACACCTATGAAACAGTGCAACGAATCCAAGTGGCTGGTGTAGCCATTAGTGCTTTCTGGTTAGCTCATTGTAACACCGCAGACCTGTACAATGCATGCTAGTACTGAATCAAATCTGCACGAGGGGCTGGGGTACTCATCCTACACCAGGAGTGATCTCCAAAACAAAAGCAATAAGGCCAAGCAGAACACCCTCAGTCCGGAGGGAGCAGAGGGACTGGAGCTCCAGTCTGTGCTTCCTCCACAGGCTGGAGGGGGAAGGGAGAACCATCCATCCATACATCCAACATCCACAGGCACTGAGACCTCCAGCCTCTGCTGTGGCCTCAGTCAATCCTCAGGCAGCAGAGGATAGGGAAGCATGGTGAAAAGATCAGACTGCATTGACCTCCAAGGAGTTGCTGAAGTGAAGGTTCGTTCCTTCCCACAGGCTGCAGGGAAGGACAGTGGCAGGCTGGCAGGGAGGGCACCAGAACCAGTGCCTTGAGCTGACAAAGAGTCTGCCTGCTGAAGGATGAGCTTGGACTGATCGCGTGTGTACCAGTGCAATTGCTCTTCTAATCTGCCTTGCAGAAATCCAAGCTCTGATTTACTCCCTGTGTTCTATGTGACTAAACCCCACACTCCTCACACTCTCAAACCCAGAGATAATGCTGGATCTGGGATGCATCTCCTAAGTACAAATGCAAACAAGTCATTTAATAGAGACAACTTTGAATACTGTTTGCTGAGCACTTCATCAGGAAGCAGAGGAGCCGCTGTGGCAGGTGAAGCCAGCTGTTGTGGAAAAAGAGCAGAGAGCAAGAGGCTGAGTCTCCATCTATTCCCCTTGCTGGGCTCAACTCTCCATAATCCTTAAAAAGGGAGGAAGCAAAACAAAATAAAGCCTCTCTGCATCAGCCTGTTTTGGCCATACATCCTCCCTTACTGCAATGGCACTCAGACCATCACAGCAACCCAATGAAGTGTTGCTGTAATTAAGGTTTAATGGAGCTGCAAGACTGTGTCATAGCAAAGAGCCTTATAACAGAGGTGGAATGCAATTTACTACCCACCAGGTATAGAGCAATAAATCTGCAATATTTATTGGCAAGAGAGAGAAATGTGATCCAGAATTCCATATGCTGGGTTGGGGGAGGAGATGAACATCACTTCCAAGGGGAAAAACTTCCTCTGGCTGTTCTTACCCTCTTACTGTTGTGTCCTGCAATAGGGATAGTATATCTCTGTTCCTGCTGGCAGCTCTTCCCAAGGACCCCACAGCACCTTCCAAGCTGCAGGCAGACAGCACTGAGGGCAGGGAGTGGCAGCTGGTACCCTGTCATTTCAGGAGGGAAGGGGATGCTGTAGCTAGCACATCTGGCCAACCCTGCATTCTTGCAACATGAGCCCCAGGATAATGTGAACACAAAACCTTGGGGCCAGCTCTTACAGCTGGTGCAAGCTAGCAAAGGCATACTGATTTGCACCCACTGACTGGCTGGCTTTGGGGTTTTCTCTCTCCCTTTTCACTTGAAGCTTGCAGGCAGGCAGTAAGCTGAATGTTCTTGGATTTATTGCCCTCTGAAGGGGGAAAGGCTGAGCAGAGTGTGTGGAGTTGAGCCCGTTGTTCCTGGGGAATGGAGGCATTCCTAGCCTGCTGCTAGAGCCCGTTAAACTATCCCTTCTGCTGCTGAGAAAAGCTGCAGGGAAGCTTCTGTTGCACTTCAGTGCACTGGCAAATTTGGATCAGAAAACCGCATCACCACACTTCAGTGGTGCATCGAGGACAGTGATGCTGTGGAATTAACAGCGAGAAGATGCCACTGACCAGTCCTCAAGGCACAGAAGTGGTAACTAGGGAAGACCCATCTTTCTGCAAGGCTGTAACCTGCACAAACAGTACCATCAGAAAGCAAGTGTGCACACAGAAAGGAGACCTGCATCCACCACAAGCAACAGATGGCTTCCTCTATTCATTTTTAAGCTGAGAAGGGATAAATGTGTGGGAAGAGGGCATACCCTATTTTCCACTGTCCTGAGGTGGATGGCCACATGTCAATGGCTGGGAAAACCTACCATCAGATAAAAGGAAAATACAGAGCTACTACCAGGTGGAAAAACCACCGGAGAAAAGCCATAGTGCCCCACTCCTGGAAGGTGCTGAGTACCTGTGCTGGTGACTGTGAGAATGACAAAGGGCCAGTCCTTCCCAAGGGACTGGATTAGTTGTTTCCTATGTGTCTAACAGGCATTTTCTCTTTGAGTGAAACAACTAGCAGGTGGCTAGTCCTGCCTTTCAAATGGGCTATGGCAGATGCTGGGCTGTGCTGAAGGGGAAGCTAAGGTTTCACATCCTTTAATTCCCTGCTAGCTAACTGGGTTGTCGGAGGGTCACTGAGATTTGTTTGTGTGCATGTGCAAGTGTCAGAGACCAAGCAAGGAACAAGAGGGAGTTTTCCAGCAAGATTAATCCTCTACCAGAACTGGCTCTGTCCCAAGAGTGACTCTCAGAAATGCTGGCATAAATCTACAATTAATGCTGTTTGCTTCAATGGAGTTGCTTGGGAAGTAATTGACAGCAATGTTTGGCCCACTTGGTGCTGATCCCATGGCTTATGCTCTCATTTTCCCTCTCTGAATGGATTTCCCACATGAATTTCCTACTCCTCTCCACAATTCAAGTATTTACAGCCACAGAACTACATCCCTCTCTAGGAGCGATTCCCACCGAAGACCTCAGAGAAGACGGATTGGCAGCAATACAACTCGTACCTGGTACCATCTGTAGTAACTTTGTGGTGACCTCAGTGCTTTGGTTCCTTTCAGCCAGGAGAAGGATGAGGTGACAAGGGCATGGGGCCCTTCACGTGGTTTCAGCATTTCAACACGAGCACGCTGCAGAATGGCAGCTTTCAAGATAGCATCCGAGTCCACTGCAGACGCGCCAGGATGATAACCTTGGCCATATCTGCATAGGCAAAGGTTTCAAAGGCTCCTCATGGAATTGACTTCCAAGTCAAAAAGTCCATAATTTTTTGACTTAGGAAACCAGCTGGATGTGCACTTGAGAGGCTAAACCCCCCAACAGAGCTACCCAGAATACCTGTCCTAAAAGGTGTTGTACCAGCAATACATCACTTGGCGTGGCAGCATGCCTCTGTGCTGTTGGTAGCCACCTCCCACCTATACAGACAGCAAAACCCAACAGCTTTAATCTTGTTTCTTGAACAACTCAGAGCAAGCTTCAACCTCCCAGTTTGCACGTCTCAAGGTTTCTTTGTGACCCTACTACATTCAGGTACCATATTCACACAGGACAGCAATAGCCTGTGTATTGTATTGACAGTCTTAACAGAGGGCAAAATGAGTTGGTTTTCTTTTCCATCCTTCAGTTTAGACCATAATTCTAAGGCAGTGCCAGGTACCATCTGGATGCCCTGGTGTGCACCTCTAACTGCTGTTGGCTACATAGTTTTGGGAAACCACGGTTGTGTGGAAAGCTTGAAGCCTTACTTCCTTGGCAGGTAGGACAGGAAAAGTCAAGGAAGGCGAGACCTGTAACAAATTCTTTGCAAGAAATCTCCCTGGTTGTCTCAAGCTTTCCACAGTGATCAAGGTCAGGCCACTCTAAGGTGCAGAGGGTATGCAGGGACCTCTCCTCAGCTCTCTCAGTGCTACAGTGAACTCACAGGACATCGGGTTTTTGCTTTCATCCATTTCACTCTGCTTGGGTTCCTTCATGGACAGTGAAAAGTGCCAGAGGGCTCCTTTCAGAACCCAAGACCCTTCTTGGAAGTGGCAGAAGACACAGAGAGGCTGTTTGGGATTGCCTCAGCCTCCTCCCACGACTGTCCTGAACTCCTGCACTGCACTGCACCATCCTCCCTGCTCCTCACTTTCTGATGGAGCCTGATCATGTTCACAACAGCCACTTTCAGCCTTCAACCCCTATGACTTA